>VXBJ01000490.1:423115-496450 GCA_013400055.1 Nycticryphes semicollaris | reverse complement strand
TTTCCCTTGCTCTTTCTCCTTCTTTCTCTTTTCTCTGTTTCTCTCTTTCTTTCTCTCTTCCTTTCTTTGTCTATCCCCTTCTATCACTTTTTCTCTCCTCCTTTTTTTCCTGTACCAGTAGCATCAGGGACTTTCTGAAGCACAGAAGTGATAGGTTTTATCTTTAGTCGCTATTTTCTGGTATGATGACTAACACATACAAAATGCAAGAAAAATTTCCTCCTGCCATGAATTGCCCAGAGGTGACAAAAACCTCTAGAAGGGTCAGGACATACTGAGCTAATGTTGTCGTCGTTGCTTCTTCCTGGGGATATGATTTGCATGGTATAGAGAAGTGCTGACAGAGAACCTGATCACCCTTCATCAAAAATGCAAGGCAGTGAAGAACATTAGAGCTGGTCTTGACTGGTTTGGGCAATGGATGTGGAAATGGAAAATCTGGATATGGAATACAAACCTAGAATTTTTGTAGTGAGAAATGAGTGACTAGGATTTTAACAGTATTTTAGTACTTTAAATAACTGTATTGTTATAAATAAACCAAAACAGATAAGTTAATATTTTCAGTAGTTGTTACAAATACATCTATTAATTAGGTTGTTCATTATGGAAGATTAAACATTATTGAGATTATTGTATGATGATATTGAAACAAAAATTGAGAAGCTGACTATTAAGAAAGCAAATCGTTACCAAACAAATGTAATTTACACCCAGGGTAAACTAAGCTCTTGGTTGTGAGCACAGTTATCCATAGGAAAAGTGTTTTGAGGAGAAAAAATAATAGATGGTTATAATATGAACCACTGGAAATGGTGAGTAGGGAGTAGTTTTAACAGTTTTACTGCTAAACACTCAAGCCTCAACAAGACATAAAATTGCAGAAACTTGGGAGTAAATATTACTTTACAGCATAAACTCAATTTTACTGGAAGTGGAGTGACTATTTTCCAATGTGTATTCATCTACAGCTGCCGTCTAAATTGATACAGTGGTAGAGAAAAGATAGAGTTCAAAAGTTTGTCTGGTTCTCCTTTTATTCTCCCCATTTTAAGGAATTTATGGAAACCATCACTGGCAATACAAAGAAGCTTTCTCTCTGGGTATGTCTGTGGCCTGTTTTGTCTATTTCTAGATTGTGTGGAGAGTAGAGCAATTCATCAGTACTTTTTAGCAGAAGAATTATTAAAGGGTAGTCAAAGAAAAAAGAAAGGCTTTGAATAAAGCAAAACATTCCTTAAAGGTAGAGGATTTGGTTGAGTATGAAAGGAAGCGATCTTAGGCTCAAAAGGTTATTAGAAGATCTAAGAATCCCTGCTGCCAAAATCTCTGTAGCACTATTAATAAACATACTTCAGTGGGTAAAATATGAAACAAGATTATAGGGATAAATGTAAGAGACCATAGATCCTTAGCAATACCTAGTTTAATTAAAAGTGGCATTACTCTTGATTCTAATGCACTGAAATTGAACATGGAGAAGGTTTCAGTTAATGTTATTAAAAGCATGTTAATATGAAGTAGATTTTTTTGGTGTCAGGAATAGTTTTTTAAAGAGATGTTTCATTTTAGCCTTTAAAACTGAAGTGAGGAAAGCTCTGCAATTGTGTTGCTAGTTAGTTAATTTGAAGAGCAGGTATTATTTGATTTTGAGATATCTTCCCTTGACTGATTTAATAGGACTTACAGAGTGTGCTTAATGATGTGCATTTTTTAATATTTTTAAGCTTATTTGAAGCAAGAAGAAAACTGAGTCTATTTCAAAGTCATCAGATGTTACAAGAGCTATATAAAAGATCTATAACAGAACAGATGATAGGGAAATTTTAATAGATTTCATGTTTGTTACCAGTAGGAAATTTCATCAAAACCTACAACATTATAAAATTAATCAGGGCCAAATTTTTGTTGAATATGAAGCAATTTAGGAGAGTGAGAAATGAGAAAATTTCTTCCCAAAAACATTAATGTATTTTGGAATGGACTTGACTAAGCCTGAATCTATGTTTAAAACTGGAAATTTCAAGTAAAACTTCAGGGATATTTAATCCATGCAAAATGCAGTGAGGAACATCTGAAAGTGTGGAAAAAGGCAAAGTGGAAGAAAATACTTTTGACTTCTAAAGCTGAGGTTTTCACATGCTGTGTTCAGTTGTGCTGACAGGAGGTTTGATGGAAGCAGAAGCTTTATACATAAAAAGGAAAGTGAGAACTTCCTGTCCGTTGCTAAGAGTAGTGTATATGTATGTGTGAGAAAGTATTTTTTAAACATAATTAAGAGGTATATACATATACACAGAGATGCATGTGCTTGTGTGTATGTGTGGTTTTGGAGCAAATAAGGAGCACAAGCCTTTAATCCTCTCCTACAGATGGAGGAGCAGATGTGTCCTTTACCTGGTCGACAGTTGCTCAGGCCTCTGTCTCCCCTTCTTTAAAGCTTCCACTAAAAGTGGAACCATTAACAATAATGGACCTTTAGCAATGAGTGGGATTAATCTGATGAACTATGGATATCCTCTTCCAAGTCATTTGCCTATGCTCCCTTTACAGTCCATGGAGAGAACTGAACAGCTTTAGAACGTGACTCATCTCACTCTAACGTAGATGGTTAAAGCAGAAGCACGTCATCAGGGCCTTAAGTGTTTCCCTCTGCTCCCTAAAATAAGGAATAAGAGGACTGTGTTAAGAATGAATTTTTGCATTAAAAAATGCCTAAATTCATGTAAGATTAAGTTTCTGTCTCTCCGATGGTGAGGTTTTAAGAAATTATGTTGTTATTGGTATTTCTGAAAATACTTAGCAGTACAAACTAACCAGACAGCCCACAGTAAGCTATAGTTGCGCAGAATTGCACACACGGTTCTGTCCTTCCACCTGGGCTTTTTATGGTTTAGTGTATATGATGATCTCTCTTACTCCTGTATAGATGTGCTTGGCTTGGTACACCTCTGTGTGTGCCGTCTATGCCACTGTCCTTGTCACTCCATCTCTTTCAGAGGTGTGTCCCTTACTCTACAAGAAGTTACATTGAATTCAGGAGCAATGTTCCATGGGTAAAAAACTAAGTATATTTAAATTTGGCAGAATCCAGCTTTCAGAAATCTGTTCTTTCGCTCTCACCCACATTGTGCCTCTAATGTATTATACAAAGCTAAAGTAGGGCAACGATTCAGGGTAAAATAAGAAAAGAACAAATTCAAATCTTAGATAAACTGAGTTATTTCATAATGGGATCACCTGAGGATATTCATTCCAGTATACTTAGAAGACCGGCTGAAGTAATTTCAGAGCCATTAGTAATAATTTTCTCTGAGAAATTGTGGAAGACAGAAAAAATTCCACAGACTGGTAGTCTAGGAAATTGTAGAGCAGTTGTCTTAACTTCAATTCACTTCCTGGAAAGAGTCAGGAACTTTTCATCAGAGGAAAAAAATAAGTTACTCAAAGACCACAAAGAAGTGAATAGCATCCAGGGTGGTCTTGTCAAAAGCGTTAACATGTCAGAACAAGCTGATGTACTTTTATGACAGGGTAGAAAGTCTTGTGAACAGGAGAGAAACAGCAGATGTCATACATTACTGTCTCAGGCTTTACACTGTTTCAGATGATACATTCATAATAAGCAAAAACATAGTTTTGAAAAGAATCTACCATAAAGTGAATGCACAGGTGTCAGGAGAATAATACTCAGAGAGCAGTTATCAGTGGTCCGCACTTCCAACCAGACAGATGTGTCAAATGGGGTCTAAGGTAGGTCTGGTATTATTCATTGTTTTCATTACACGATTGAGTAGAGACTATAAATATTACATTACATGAAACATGAGAAGTCAAATTGGGAAGGGCCACCAGGTTAGAATTTCATCTACCCTGAAATATAGTTGAAAGGGTTCAAAACACAGGATGAAGTTTCACAAGTACAACTGAAAACCTTGTAAGAATACTTACTTGCAAGAATAACTGCACAAATAAAACAAGGGATAGTAGAGCAAGCAGATGTTCCATAGAAGTCTATCTGTGAGGGGCAGCTGACAACCATAACTCAGAGGCTGCTTAAAAAAATCAAGTCCTTTTCACTATTCTGTGACATTTCCCAGATGGTAAAATGACAAAGAAAAGTACTGTATGGAACCATGATTTGTGTAGTGCCTTCATATGAGGATGTGGAAAAAAAAAAAAATGAACAAAAAACTTCTAAATATATTACTGCTATAATTAACCGTCTTTGAAATAAACAGAACAGTGGTTTGGTTAGGTATTTAATGTAGCCTTGTTTTCTTTGCTTTTGAGCATTGTTTGGCTTTGAGTCTTAAAATAGCACACTAGTTACAATCTACTATAAACTTTCTTAATATGGAGCAAATGCAATTTTTTTCCACCTCAGATCATTAATTCAGCCACAACAAAACATGTAGAAGAAACTCTGACACTTTTCTACAGTTTTGTAATGATGCAAATGATTGTATAAGGTGTTGGTTATGAAGATATGGAGACCATGAGCTCCACAGTCAAGTAGGATGCCCAACATAGCCTCTGACTTTAAGAATAAGTAACAGGTAATTGCTGGCCTTGTTGAAGAGATGTAAGGCAAGTGCTGTCCTCAGACTCTTATAATAATAATTGTAGATAAATGAGGAGTAATAATAAGTAAATCCCAAACATTTCCTTTCATAAAGAAGTGGTTTGTTGCCAGATTAAATAAAAACAAGTAACAAAACAGTATACATTACATACAGGACAAGTAGCCGCTTGTTCAGAAACTCTTTGCTTGGGTTTCCAGTTGCAGGGCAAGAGGGATTACTGTGACTTGCACAATAGTTCTTTATCCTTCAGACCTCACCTTACCTGTGCATAAACTTTTTTATAGGATACTAACTTCCATTGATTACAATATATCTAGCATGCAACTGACTGTCCTTAAATATCCTTGAAAAGAAAAAATGCAAGTAAAATTTGTATCTATTTACTTTTCCATTTATTTCTTGATAATATTCTATCTTTATAACAACTTGTTCATGACAGTATCACTCATTCATTTGTGTCACATGACTCTCACCCACAGTGAACAGGTACCTTACAGTAAACTTCTACTACTATGCGAAGAGAGCATTCTTTGTGGGTTTGGTTTTGGTTGGTTGGGGCTTTGTTCTTCTTTACAATTTTGTTTTTCATTTTAAAGGATCTGAAATGTTTTGAAAGCTGCGGACAACACATTCAAGTGGCGGTTTTATAGCTATTTCACATGGACCGTTACAAGTGTTTGAAGGTACAAAGTCTGCTGGTGCTGGAGATCTGTGTCAGATAAAAGGCAGCAAAAAAGTCTCTGTCCAGACTGCCTACCCTGAATCATGCCCTGCATCTCCTGCAAGAGTGCTCGCTGGTTGGCAGAGTCCATAGTCACGCCAAGGAAGATGTTAAAAATTTAACAGTAAGGACTATCATGTGTAATTAAACAAGCATATATTATCATGGAATCACAGAATTGTCAGAATTGGAAGGGATCTCTACAAATCATCTAGTCCAACTCCTCTGCTAAAGCAGGATTGCCCAGAGCACATTACTCAGGACTGCATCCAGGCAGGTCTTGAAGATCTCCAGAGAAGGGGACTCCACACCCTCCCTGGGCAGCCTGTTCCAGTGCTCTGTGCTGTGGTTTTATTTAGCAGTAACCCAGGAAACAGCATAAATCTAATCCTTGATTTGAAATTGAAGGTAATGCATATCGTAGTAAATGAACTTATTACTGCACATATTTGGAGTGAAACATAATAGACAGAAGAGGAGGAGAGCTCAGTTGAAATAACTAAAATATTTTATTCTGGGTTGTGTTTGTTTGTTTTAATAAACCAAAAGTTTAGTCTAGCCATACTCAAAATGAACTGGGCCATAGTCCAACTAGGTCAAAACCAACTTAAAATTCCATGCTACAAAGCCACATTCATCCACCTGTGACAAACATTTGAGAACAAATATGCTGATTTTATACACAAATGCTTTGCTACTGATCGGTATTTAAATCATGAAATGTCATTTCATAAAAGTGAAAGTGAATGGAGAACTGCCATTAAGCATGTAGCAAATAAAGGGAAAATTAATAATCTTATCTTAACATAAATCCTAGACCTTTAATACGAAGGCAGAAAAAAGCCTCTTTTCTTAGATTCTATACTGGGATCACTGCCGACTGTCAGACTTCAAGCCTTATGCCAGAGTTTTGTTCAGAGAGTTTTCTTCCTGCAACAGTAGACGAGCTGCACTGTAAGTAAACTTTTGCACAATTATTTCAAAGAATGAAGCAGAATTTCAATTACTTGCACACTGTATTTTCTGAGGGGCTAGCTGTGTATTCAGTTGGAGGCATTAAATAGATACAACTGCATCTAAAAAGAATGCTTTTTCCTGTGACCTCAGCCGTCAGAAGAAGAAAAACACAGCTGGGAGCAGTATCACAAAGCAGACGACCTAGAGGAAGAGAAGGCTGCAAGCTGTGCCTCAGTAGGGCGTGGACAGCTGCAGAAATGGAGCTGTGAAGCAGCCGGTTGGAGAAAGCCAAGCCAAGCAGTAGCGTCACTATGATAAAGCTGTGGGAAGCTTTTTGAAGCTCTGACACGACTCCCCAAGCAGCGTGGTCAATTGAAAGAGAAGTGCTGCCCAGGGCACGGTGGCCCATGGAAGCTCTGGGGAGGAGAGGTAAAGTGTGTGCACGCCAAAGGGCAGGAGACAGCTGGGCTACAGCAGACACTGAGAGAAATCACTAACTGCCTGCTGACCCAAACAGCAAAGAAGCAAAGCCAGGGCTACACTCAAACTTAGGGTAACCAAAGGTTAGTAAGCCATTTATGCAGCTGGTATGAATGGCATGCGAATGCTATGGGATAATAAGTAAAAAAAGTAAATTAAACTTGATTTTTATTTTTTTTTTTCCTTTGTTGTCGGGAAATGTATTTCCACAAGAGACTGTTAAAGGAGACTGGATAGGGAGATCGAATACGCTTCTGGGAGGAAACATGTCAAGACTCAGCAGGGCAGTATGTTAAAATGAAACAGCACCTCGCACAGTATCATCGGAAGATGAGACCTAGCCCTGAGCTGACAGCCAAAATCCAGTTATAAGCTGAAAGCAGTCCTGCAAGGCTGTCTTTCCCCTTTGATTGTTGCAATGGTCCTTCCTATACCTATAACAAAAAAAAAGGAGAAAAGCAGAATGCCTTGGTCATGGATACAAGCAGAAAGACCCTCCCTGTGACTAGGATGACAAACATATTTGGACTATCCAGCTTTGCTAGATGAAGTTATAGAGAGACCCGTGGCTGACCTTACATTCAAACTACAATGGCAGATACATAAAAACATAGCCAAGCTGACCATGAAAAAGGTCAGATCCAATCCTGGGGAGAAATTCAGCATTAACACAACAATTCAAACAAGAAGCTGTAGCTATTCATTGTCCTGTAGTGCCATCCCTGCTGATTTCTCTGCCTCATTTACTGTATAAGCCCTTTAAAGCGTATCACTTTAGGGTTTTGGGGTTTTTGCTGTATAGTACAGTGTTGAGAGGACAGTCTGAAAGCAACAAACAATAAAAATAATATATAAAGGGGAAATACAAATGCCTCAAAACATTTTAAAAGCCTTTAAAAGTGTAAAGAGTCTTATTATCTTTCTAACATAAATAAAAAACAAGAGGAATTGAAGTGGTTGGTAACATACCACAGGCACAGGTTTGAATAAAGCTCAGATATGAAGAGCCTGAAAATTGCTGCAGTATAAAGAATACCTCAAGACTCTCCACAAACTCACAATAGTCTTAGTTAGGACAAATTAAACAGATGTGCACATTACAAAAGCCGGCAT
Source organism: Nycticryphes semicollaris (assembly GCA_013400055.1). NCBI lineage: Eukaryota > Metazoa > Chordata > Aves > Charadriiformes > Rostratulidae > Nycticryphes > Nycticryphes semicollaris. Next base: position 488,593 of record VXBJ01000490.1, on the reverse strand, counting down.
AAAAAATTAGCACTAATTTGTGTTCCCAGTTGCCAAGTAAAAGAGCGGTCAGAAAAAATAGGCTGTCCTCCTGCTCTAGTTTTTATGTCACTCTTGGGCCGTACAGAACACTGTATATAGATAATATTTGAATGACCTCCCTCTACTTAAAAAAAACATTTGGAAATCTTTCAGCTAAGATTTTGGTGTCTTATTATTTAACACTGGGAAAACTAAAGGTTGCTAAAGAGAATTTTTCCCCTGGATATTTTTTTTCTTTAGGTTTTGCTGGAAGGTGTCCTTGTTATTTTTTCTTTTGATTAGAAAAACACTTCATCCACCAAATAATTTATAAAAAGACACAAACTTTTTTTTACCTATGAAGTCATGGGTGACATGCTTCCAGCAAAAAAATGAAACTGCACATTTAGGAAGAAAAAAGAGGAGGATTTAAAATACGTAGTGGTTTGCTTCTGGTATTTTCTTCTCCTTTTTCAGTAGGAACAAACCAAAACAATTTCCCCTCTTTTCCTCTCTCACCATATTAGTTAATGTCCTGAATATCACTGAAGTTTATAGTATCTGTGAGCAACATCCTCTTGAATGTTAGTCATTATGGATTAGATTAAAAAATAAGGATTTAGAGAATGTAGTGAGACCACCTACAAAATCTGACAAATTTTATTTTTATCTTCCTATGGCAACACAGTTCAAGAGATCCAAGGGGACTGGAGCTAAGTTTGGAACAAAAAGTTTTTTGAAATAACAGGACTACACTGGCAGACCAAAGCACTCAGTGCTGAGTCATCTTTTTTCACTTACACTGGATGTGTCTTGGAGGTTTTACCTAGAGGAGGTTTAGTGTAGTGACCTGAATCTAACAACTCCATCACTAGTGTGATTTGAAAAAATCCAGACGACCACACAGTAGATCAGACCTTTATGAGGATTTGCAATGTGTTTGGTGTGCCCTTCAAGTAGTTTTGATTCAGTTTGCTCTGAAAAGACCTGAATTACTGCCTACTAAACACATGTGCAATTAAGTAAACACTATTGGGGGATTTGCTTTAAAATGATGCTTCTAATGAGCTCAGTACATGTCATGTCAAATTATCTGCTTCTGTGGTAGTCAGGTGTGGTTCCCCATGCAATCAATAGACAGAAGTAGTCATATAGTCTAAATTATCCTTTTATAGTTGGCTGTTGGAATACAGTCTCCTTTAGACTCTTTTAGGTTCAAATTTAGAAATTTTGCATCTGAACTCAAGCATTATTTAATCATTAAGTGTCTGCAGCTCAGTTTCTGACATGAAGGTTCTGGGTGGTATTAAGGTAGTCACCCTCCTTCAGTGTTTCTTACTGGTTAGCTCAGGTGATCCCTGGCTGTGTATTCTGGTTTCTGTGAATCACATTCATACACACCTTTATTTACCAAGAGATTTTTCAAAGAGCCTATGCAATTACCTGATGTCTGTGGATTTTTCTGTGCTGATTATGCACTTATGTCAATTATTGGGTCCCAGTATTCGTGTCTCCTGGAGAACTGGATTTCATTTAAAAGCAACCAATTTTTCTCCTCATCTTCAGACCTTATCCCTTCTTTAATTCTCCAAGCAGCTATGAATTAAGTCACATTCTCGGTGGTTACTGCTTCTGCCATTGGCTTTTTAAATATCCATTTTCTTTCTTAAAGCTAATATAAATCAAACATCATATATATATTTAAAAAAAAAAAACCACATATTTTTATCCATTTTTGAAGACCTTTAGCTGCAATTCATATTCTGAGATGCCATCAAGTAAGCAATTGAACTTCCCCCATATCTAGAAAGTTTTAGCAAAGTGAAGTTGAAGAATCATTTGGGATTCTTAGCTGATGACTGGGCTTCCATGAAACATTAATCATGTGCTTAACTTGGTGATGAAAGTTTCATGCAAACTCTTCTGAAAAGCAGCTGCCCCACATAAACGGTGCAGCAAGTCAACCTTTTGTAGAGCCTTAGAAATGGAAAAGTCCCTTCCATTCCCATGGGGAAGAATAAATGGCAAAACTGGTAGGTGTTACAGTTTAAATCATGTTTAGAAAAAAGAATCCACTCTGGATGATGTAATCGAGTGTTATGTCTAATGAATAATGACAGGGGAAGCCATGCCAAAACCATACTACAGCAGCTGAGCGAGGCAGACAATGTTTCAGCAATCTGTCTTTATTAGCTTGTATCCTATTGAAAAACATTTCTTCTGTAGTAAATATATAGAGATGACAGTTTATTTTTTTATTTTTTGTATCCCAAAATGGCTAAATATAAGCAAAGTCAAATTGATTTTATTGGGCGGGGGGAAGAAACATGCAGTTCTCTATTACTTGATCACATTTTGTGATTATGAACTAAAAAAAATAATTGCATTATTTTTTCAGAGGAAAATTTTTTTAGTGATTATACATTCTGGGTCCAGAAACTACACCAGACTTTTGAAAAGAGGTCTTCATACTATCAAAACATTTGAAAATAATTAGAATTACTAAAGATTAGAATTGCTGCTAAACTTGCTTATGAAAGCAATAAAGCCAAAGACAGACCTTGGTTAGCAGTGGAGACAGACACACCTTTTGTAAGTGACAAACAGTTGCTGGAAATTTTCCACAGTTATCCGACAAACATTTTCTCAGGTCTATAAACTGCATGCAAACCTCGCAACTTTTTCACATGCTAAGTGTTGGGTTTTCCAAATCTAAGTGTACCAGCTTTTAGGAGATATATAGTCATATTTTAATAAAATCTTCTTTCACAGAAGATTCTTTGGGGTTGGGACGGAGGCCTTAATATCAGAAGGAAAAAATGACAAAGTTATGTTACATTTGCAGGTGTATGGGGTGCAGATGTCCATATACTGGCATCAGGGGCTGCCGGGAAGCTGCTGTGAGGAGAGGCTGGGGCCACCCTGGGCTGGTTCCAGCCAGTTCCAACAAGTTCCAGTTGACTCCGACTGATCCCCCCACAGGGCAGTATTGAGTTGAGCTTCTCAGACAAAATGGTAGCATCTCTGTGGAAAATGTATTTGACAAAGGGCAAAATGCTGCTTAGCTGAGAGGAACGAGTTAAAAAAATGTGAGATACAGCCCTGAGAAACACAAGGTGAGAGGAGAAGCAGGGGGAAGAGGTGCTCCAGGCATCAGATCAGAGGTCTCCCTGGAGGTTATGGAGAAACCACAGTAGAGCAGATAGTCACACTGCAGCCTGTGGAGAGGACCATGCCAGGTCAGGTACATATGCCATGATGGAGCCGTGGCCCATGGAGAAAGAGCCCAGTCTGGAGCATGGGAAACATGTAAGAGGGAAGGAGTGGCAGAGAGGAGCTGTTATTAACTGACCCCTGTTCCCCAACTACCAGCACTGCTCTAGGCAGGAGTAGAGGAGTTGGGAATGAAGGAGTAAAGTTGAGCCTTGAAGGTGGTGTCTTTGTCTCTCACTATCTAAATCTGTTTTAAGTGGCAATAAATTAATTTGATTTTCTCCAAATCAAGTCTGTTTTGACTGTGGTTGTAACAGGTAAGTGATCTCCCTGTTTTTATCTAGACCCATGAGATTTTCCACCTTATTTTCTCCCCCTTTCCTGTTGAGGTAAATTGAGCATGTGGCTGGGTGGGTATCTGGCAGCCAACCAAGGTCAACACACCACAGCAGGTATTTCTTTAACTGAATATTCCAAATTTTCTGTGTATTAAAAAAAAATAAATAAAACAACAGCTTGGATGGAAGTATCTCTGGAGAGAGGTTATGCCTTTGACTATATGCCACGGTACAGAAGTAGAAAGGTATGTGCAGATATATATATATAAAGCACCTCTTGTCCTGTATGTTTTACACTGATAGTAGGCAAGACCTGAAAAAGGATGAATGAATAATGTATCATCAAGCTGAGCTCAGACAGAGGATAGGGCTTGAAGCAATCTGAAGGTTAGGACAGGCCAGAAACAAAATACATATATATGCAAGTGCAACCCTAATAGTTTATTCCATACTTCTCATTCAGAAATGTACTTAAAATCGCAGCCTTTACAACTGGTATTTCAAACCATTTGTGCATTGAACCCTGGTACTCCTGTTGACATTGACTCACACTACCAGTGCATGAAGACCCACTGTGACTTAGGTTCTTGCTCGTCCCAAGCAGCAATGGGAAGATTAAGACACCTGGCCAACAAATAAAACCAGGTGTGTTTTAAAATTCTGCTTTCTGATATAAATCAGTTTGAAACAGTTTCAAAACTGCTTTGACACAATCCAACATATTTGAAGCTGTGCTTTAGCAAAGGCTTTGCATAGCACATCGACTTATTGTCAGTCTGAATCTCAACAGAATTTCTCATTATTCATCTAACATTATTCATCTAACACTACTAGAAGAGGAGTTCTACCATCAAGATGCTGTACAAAGGACTTTTACACCTGACTTTTAAGGTCAAAGAATCACAGAGTTCACTCTATAATTCAGGGAGAAGAAATAACAAAATATATAGCTGGGATCCAACCAGAAATTTAAAAAAAAAAAAAAAAAAAAAAATTTTAAACTGAAATAAAAAAAAATGTTGGTAAAATGTTAGTGTACTGATGACTGAGGGATGTCACTCACTAATAAGCAAATGGAAAGCTTCCAAAAGCAAGGCTGTGTTGAGAAGATGATGTTCTCATTTACAAGCATTCTGGCCTCTGTTCCTTTTTAATAGATGCAGCAGTTACAAAAACAAGATTACGGAGGCCCTGCGTAGACCCTGTGGCATCTGGTTAAGTGGTCCACAATCTGTCTTTTTTTTTTTAAGGCCTACATCAAAGATGTGCCTTATTTATCTTTGAGTATTTGCTATGCAAGTGACCAGACATACCATTTAAAAACTTGATGAGATATGTGTCAAATTCCACCTGGAGGAATCCTTTCACTTCCTGTAGGGACATGTCAAATGGATCTCTAGCTTAAAATTTTACTCCCTAGTTTTTTCAAAACAACTTTCATTTCAAAGGTTTGTAAATGTACCCTAGCAATCATAAGGCCATTGCATTTTTTAGTTCTCTGCCTGTCAGTCATTACTGCATTAAAGGCATATAAAAACCCAAAAAATTCACAATGAACTCTATATCATGAAAATACTGTCATACTAAAGGGTTGGGAATTCTGATTTTTCTTTTTAGGATTGTTGAGCCATCTAAAGGAGAAAATTTATTTCTATTATTCTTTTTTTTCAGACAAAACCCCAATCTCTTCTATGGGAAGTGATGTATTTTGCAGCCAACTGGGTAAAAATCAGAACATTCTGTGATGATTTACTAGGGAAAAACAAAACCAATTTAATCTGAAAACACAGTGCAAATGGAGTTTAAAATGTATAGTATTAATATAGGTATTGAAGAATATATTTAGATTCCTTTCATTACATGTGTTTTCTTAGAAAATGATAGTGTAAGTGGTTAAGCAATAGGGTTTAGGAACAGCCTTCCCACACAGCTGCAACAAATAAGTAATCCTGTAGATTACTAAAAGGAAATAGATATCAATGTAGGAATACCTGAAGATAATGAGGCCGGATTCATTGAGAGCTAGAGTAGACCATTGTCCTGGTTTGAGGTTAAACAAAACCAATTTTCTGTTTAGTAATTTTACTTTGCAGCTAAGCCTCTTCTAAGTAACTCTGAAATTAACAGCATATTATTCAGACACTGTTCGTTCACAGAGTGATAAAACCTGATTATATATTATTTATGCCAGGGAATGGTATGCAGAGAGGCTCTTGCTTACGCTTATTGCTATAACAAGCAAGGTCAGTTAACTTTGTTATTTGCCCTATTGAAGGGTTGGAAGCAGAAAAGCGTAGAGGGGCTGCACCTGCAGGGAGGAGTGAACAGGACAGGTGACCCAAACCTGAACAACAGGGTATTCCAAGCCATCTACATCATGCTCAGTATAAAAGCTGAGGGATCAGCTCTCTCTTTCTTCAATGGCTGTCATCTGAGGAAGACTGTGTTCATTTGTCTTTGATCCTGGTCAATGCATTCCTGAATCCAGATCCAGAATGCAGTTTCCAACCATTGTTGAATACAGTCTGGGACTTTCCCCAGGCTTGCTGGTGATGTGATCATCATCCCAGGAGATCAATTCCAATTTTATGTATATTGTATATATTTCCTTATTTTCTTTTTATTTTACTATTAATATTTCAATAGTTTAGTGGTTTTTTTTTTTTTTTCTAAACTTGTAAGTATCGTTCTCTCCCTTCCTTGTCTTCCTTCCAGGAGAGGTGGGGAAGATCATCTGTTGTGTATTTCAGCGAATCTGACCATTTGTATGGTTCAACTGAAATTTCAGTTTACCTCATAGGATGGAAGTTACTCAAAAGAAAAGTAATGAATGCATTTGAATATCACATACCTGCTAATAACATTTGAAGCTGTTATATTTTTATAGCTCAGTTTAAAAGAGAGCAAACAGAAAAGTAAAAATGTCATAAAAATATTCAAAGAAACTTAGTCAACCTATAAAATAGATTTAAGGCTTGCTTTTTCTTTGGGCAACATTAACTTGTTCTTTCATCAGTAGACACAGGGAATAACTGCTCGGTAAGGGCATCTTAAAAGAGGGGTAATCCAGGGGAAAGACAGAGACAATGTTGTGGTGGTTTCACTCATCTCTTTATTATTACTACTGACAGGTAACTGAATTTCTCCTTTGCCTGAAGCCATACCACCTGAGGTTCTAATCTTGTCAGATTTTATGTGCTAAGCATGGTTGAGAGAGCTCTAAGGAATAACAGGTACTGCAGGAAACGGTTATTCTTCCTCTTGACTAGTGACACTTGTCAGTGCAACACACTTCCAGTGCCGTTTTCCCTCCCAATGACTTACTGCTTTCAACAGCCTTATAGTAATAGTACGTAATAACTTCTGTGATATGATCCAGAAGATAGGCCAGCAGACTCAAAATCAAAAAATACCAGATTATCTAACAGTTTTCCACATTTTGCCTGATTGGAGATGCATCAGGAAAGGATAAATCAGCAGGCTGATCAAGGATAGCCACCCATGGCTCCCATCCTGCATTTGCTCAACACCACTCCAGCATGCTGCATAACTCTACATATACAGACCCACTCTGAGAAGGGAATATTCCAGTATTAATCTGTTCTTTTATTTGTTTTTATTTGGTACATTTTTTTATGAATTTACACGCAAATATAGACCTCCTGCACCACAAACAAATTAATCAAAATATTGACAAATGAGTTCATAAAGTGATCCCCAGCATTGGGCAAAGGAAAAGAAGATTGAATAGCTGCAATATTATTTCACCTTTTTTGCTGTATTGCTATGATAGATATTAGAAAAGGGACTTTTAATGATATTGATGTTTTTTCAGTGTGGCAAATAGTGATGATATCTGTTTATGTATTAATGGGGTGATTATGTTTGACAAGTAGACAAGTTCTCAGAAACCTTGGTCTGAAGCCAGGGGAAGGAATATGAGCTATTCTGTTTCTTGGACTGGGATTCTTCCTGGAATCATGAACTGTGATTTTTTTCCCCTCTCCCCCTCTTTTTTGTGTGTGTGTTCCTCAATTTGCCTCCGTTATCATCTTTATCAGCCATACGTTTTATCAGATCCTAGATTTTTTTAAGAAACACAACATTTTGTGAAAACTGTAATAAATTAATTGCAAAAGTCCCATTAATCCTACTTTGGGTTTCCATTTAACCTTAACACCAGGTTTAATTTTTACTGGTGGATTATAAGGCATCTAAGAAATGCTCACATGATTCTTTCCACTAGCTTTGCCTTGAGATCAATAAATTCAGTGAGAGAGATTGTTATAAAGAACTAGAAGGTATTTTAAACACCACACTTTTTCTTGCAATGATTATCTATACTCAGGCATGCCCCACTACCCCAACTTCTTAGGCTTTAATAGCATAGTTGTAAATCTAGAGTTCAGTGGAGCCAAACCTCAGATGTACTGGTGGAAATGAAAAGTGATCCTGGTCCACTGGCTGTCTGTATTTTCTCTGCCTTGAGTAGCCCTCACTTTTTTTGATCATCTCCTTAAAGTTGGGAATGTCACGTAATCCAGTAAAGGGGACAACTTTTACAAACCCAGTTTTATGTCTCTTCTCTATTCCCATGTTATTAATTTATCCATCATTTTCCTGTACCTACCAGTGTCTTAGAGACACCTTGACCATCAGCTAAGACACCTGCACTTTCTCCTTTTCTGAGCTGTCATTTTGGTTATCATTTTGGTTGACTCAAGTAACGTGTCATGTCATTTGGTTACTTTTGTATTATATGACTTCCTGTAGTCATTATTCCAATATTTAATGAAAAAAAGGTAGATGGCAAGGTAGATGTTCTGAAATTTTACAAGGCTATATTTAAACATATACAAAATAAAATGTATATGGGTTCATGAGAGACGACATACCTTTTTTACATTTGAAGCACAGAATTCTTGAAATACTCTAACCAAAGCCATTACTAAGTCAAAACAATAAATATTGCAATATATAATCTCAAACAGGACCCAATAGTGACTATATCCACAGCTGCATAACTTGTTGTGCCAGATTGTAGGTATTAAATGAAAAGCAAAGTTCTGCATGTGAGGAGGGTTAACACGGTCTTTGAAACACTCTACATAAGAATATTCAACCTTGATGACTTGCTGACAGAGTTGGGCAGTTAGAATCAAAGGCTGGACGTAGATAATAGTTAGGAAACTAACATCTGTTAAGACAAGATAGAAATATCAGTGCCTGGAGAGAAAAAAAAAAGAAAAAATAAAGGGGGTGGGGTGGGGGTGTAGAATAGAAAAGAATATAAAGGTAAGCCTGTTTTCCTAGATTGGGGTCCTCTCTAAAATGGAAAATTTGCATAAGAACTGAGTCCTTAACTTGAAAAGCACCTGAAGGTTACGTGAAACAGAAAACAGAAAGGCAGAGAAGCTTTTCTTGCTATACTTGCGGGATAGGTAAATATTAGTAAATATCTTACTTTGTGCCCTGATTTTTCTAACATTAAGAAAGTTGTTATTTGCATTGAATTTTTTCAAAAAGAACATTAATTTTTACTGATTGAAGCCTGATGAAAGTGCAAGTGGAAAAAACAAAGTTGTAAGAATCCTCAGAAATGAGAAGCTGAAAGCACTCAATGTCACTGTACCCAGTATCACAAAACACTGTGGTACTCAGATGACTCCAAGTGACAGAAATAATCTGATAATCCCATTGTGACTGGTTCTTTCTATACCTGTATTCCATTTTTCATCTTTCTGACAAGCACTATTAAACACTTGGGGCTTTGAAAAAACTGACTGATAATGTAGAATACTGTGATGAAGTAACTCAGTAAACACTAAGTAAATCTTGTTTTATTTAGCCATGCACAAGTCCTTATACAGAGTTACTTACAAGCAGCATGCTGGGAATGCCACTTCCTGGAAATCTTGGCTTTCTTGATACTGCCTGGGAGTAGATCTGCAGAATATATAAAATTATATAAAAATTGCCATGAAAAGGAAGTGTGAGTACAATGCTGCCTGCCTCAGCTTCTCCCTCCATAAAGCCTAGCACCCGCCCTGGTTAAAGCATGTCTTCCCCACACTGGAACCTTGTTCTCGTGCTAAAATAATGTATATGTTTATGTAACAGTGCCACCTGGTGCTACCTGCCAAAACAAAAGATTTAACAGGCAATGCAAAATACCAACCAACTGAAAGAAATCAACATATTTTATGACATTAAGCATATGATAATATGTTGTTTCAGTCCTTGTACTCAGCTACAGCCTCCTTTTCCATTTTCTTAACTGCAATTTACAGTAAGGTCAGGTTTAATTGTAATTTATTCTGAGAGAGAATTGCTATTAGTTCATACTGAAAACACAGAGGAAAATCTCTGAAATTGTACAAGTAGAGACAGTGTTATTGAATTAATAATTATGGTTTGTGTTATTGCTAATATCTGAAATATTTTCATTACAGGCCCTAATGCCTTGTCCCCAATTCAAAAGTATATAAAAGTTTGTGTGCTACTGAAACAAAGGTACTGGAAAAGTGTGAGGGAAAGCACAGAGTGAACAAATTAGCAGCAAAATTCTAGCCTCAGCTAACGACTAGGACTATAGTTAATTATTCTACTATAGTACCTTCAGAATAAAATTTCCTCTTGCAAAGGTGATTTCCTTCTCAAGTCATCTACCATGGATTTATTTTTCACTTATGTATCTGCAGTACATATATATATATATATATACACACACAAAATATATGCAAGAAATGACCATTAGCTATTAAAATGCTATTAGAACTCCTATTATCTCAACAACCCTCTTGACCTCACATGGAAGCATCATCTGAACCACAGGAGGTTTTCCTGCTTTCAACCTTGGCTGTACTAACATGAAGCACAGAAATATTTCATTCCAAGCACCAGATGGACTGGTAAGTTTATTCTAGTGTCTTGCCACCAGTTTGCAGACACAACAGACTACAGATAACTGTCACTAAAGCAAAATACTTATTGGCTTTCAAATGATTGTACCAAATCTGTTGCTGCAGTATGTTTCTATTTGTCCATAACTGCACCGAACCTTTACTTCTTGTAATTGCAGAATCTTGAGAGGATAACTTAATAGGGTCCTCTTGGGCCATGATTTTGTGCTTTGCTGTCTTTGTTTGTGCAATGTTCGTCTTGTATAGCACCAGTCTGAAATGAGCAGTGCTCATTAGAAATGGTAAACAAGACATATTGACTTTAAAATAAAAGTTCTTCACAAAGGTGTCCCAGCAACTTCCAGTCTCTGAAGGCTGGGGTATGACAATTTTCCCTTGCACTCACTCTATTGCTTTGATCTTTTTGAAGACAGGCAGGTTGTCCCCACTTCTGGTGGGGAGTCTCACTTTTGTCCTCATGCAGCAGAGCCAAATAGAGGTCTGCTGTTGAAGAAGCATCCATGAACCTGGGTTCATGAACCTACCCAGATAGACCTGGGTAGGTTCAGCAGCTGATATAAATGCTAAGAGCCAAATCATCCGTATTCGATTTTGCTATCTCTGCTATTCCCCACTCCCAAACTCAAAGCTGATGAAACAGATTAGAAAGCCACTATTCTTCAAAGAAATCAGTAGCTCATGTTCTGAAAGTCACCTTTTTGAGCTCAGGAAGGATAATGATTGTGGCATCTACCCAGGAGGTAAAGATTCTCCATTTTTCTTCACTGGGACTCAAAGCCAGCAATTCACTGTCGGGAGACCCTGACACTGATTGTGTATTCTGAAGTTCCTCTGGATTTATACTAGCTGGGGTAGCCCAACATCCATGTGTTTTCCTTTCACTTAGAGATTTTATTCCTATTTTCGATTTTTTTGGTGTGTCCCAAGTTTTCATTATTCTTATAAACAGTTGTTTGCCGTAGGATTTTTCTTCCCTTTTGAATAAATTCTGGAAAATCATACTTCATTTTAGAACAGCATTAGGAATTGCAAGTCACATTTTTTTATGTGATTATTAAACTCAACTAGTCCTAAAGCTGAAAATTTAGCGTAAAACAAGGTTGAAAAATGGGTTATTATTCAAGGATCACAGACCTCTAAAGGCTAATCATTGACTGCTTTTATTATGCAAAACGGCATCTGGTGTTCAGCTTCCACATTTGGCAAAAGTGCTGTCTAATGAACCTGCTATTCTACACTTGCTTTCTACTTTTAATATCCTGTTAAGCACACTGATGGCTTATCTACAGTAAGAATCAAAGTTTTAAAAGGAATTAAATTAATCCATCCAAAGCTACAGAAATGTAAATCCAGTTATTAGTTAGGTCATTGACAGCATTGGACTACCCATTAGTGTGCTTTTTTAGGAAGAGCAAGAGATGTACAGATGTGAAAGGGGAAAAGCTCACAGTTTTAACTTACTTTCCTTTCACTCTTTGCAGCATGGCCTGTGGTGCTTTGTGTGCAGAAAGGCAAGGAAATCCAACCCAATGGGCAAAGCCTAATTAAAAGACAAAGACTCTAATGCCATTTTTCTTCAGTGGGAGGGTTTATTTAGAAGACCTGTCATATCCAGTAGAGCTGTTGTAGGGGAGACAGGTAGTGACATTGGTTGTGGATTATGTGATTCAATAACTCCAACTAAGAGCTAACATATTTATCCTGGCCTCTCTCTCCCTTTCCCTGCGGTACAATGCATGAGAGAGCAGTGATGAGAGCCAGGGAGGTCTCTTATGTAGGACAGTAGGGATATGAGCTGTGTATCAGACAGATGAGCCACTACTCAGAGTTGGAAGGGATATGCCCAGGGAGTTCATGATTTGCATGTTACGTGTTCAAGACAAGAGATTCCAGAGTATAGGAAATACAGGTGTGACTTCAGCCTGTACTTGCTTGTCTGTAAATGGGATGGCTTTCAGGAACCTTTTCATGGAACAGCAGAGACGGGCCAGGAAATGGGTCAATCTTCAATACTGTCCTGTGAAGACAACAGGCAAGCTTATCGTTGAGTCACTCCAGGGACCATTCTATTGAGCAAGTACCTGATTACTTACTGGCATGGTACCGATATCAGGCAAAGAAAAAAAAAGTCAAAAGTACAGTGCACAGCTTGAGTTTGCTAGTTACAGGATGTGTGGGAGCAAACCATCTCTTCTTCTCCCCACTGACCAATTTACAAAAGCACCTAGATATAGGTCTTGAACTCTCAGTGGGATTCATCTGACCAAGCGTAGACACCTAAATGTACTCGTCTAATCGTGAACTGGTTATTTTAATGGATGCCCTGCTACCAAGTGACTCAAATAGGTCAGCTGAATCCCCCTTTAAAAGTGTTTATATCTCTCCGTTGACTACAAAGTAAGTCTCAAGTGACTAGTTCAGATGTAGATGTCTACATTGCAGATGTCTAAAGTTAATGAGATGAATCTCAACCATAAGTGTCCTACACACTCGGGAACAGAAAAAGAGTTTGGAAGCAGCTTACTAAAATATACAAATGAAAATGTTGTTCACTTACAACACTTAAATTCCAAGTACTTCCAGCAGTGAGAATATAAAGATCTGGCAGATAAATAGTTTAAGCCCTCTTAAAAAGCACTGACAAGCTGACAGTACTGTAGCTACTCTTGTAGCACTTTTGCTACATGCACAGCACTACTCATAGAGAAGGATTAGGCCTGGAGGAAACTGTGTACCCTTCTGACAGAGGCAGAAATGTCACCTGCTCGGTTGAGATCTAATATGTTGTAGAAGAGGTTCTCCAGTTAGGTAAAATGATCAGCATGTAATATGAGCTAGAATTGTTCCGCTTACTTCTTTCTAGGTCTAGTTTGTTCAAAATAGAAGAGCTAAGAAATAATAGCTGCATCAAAAATATCTACACACTTGTGTTTTATTTAGTGGCCAACAGCTATTTTAGTCTTAAAGTTTTTATTTCATTTCATCCATATTTCATTTTCATAGTAAATAGAAAATATGGGAGATTTGTTATAAATCATTTTGTGCTTTGGGGAAATCAGGCTAAAGTTATATACCTTTCTTTGAAATATATCATAAAAGACACTTCAGTTACCGATGAGGCATGAATGTATCTAATGGCATATTCTGTAGGGTGATTTGTTTTAATTGTCACAGTGGGACCTGTTATTATATAGTAGTAGAATGGGTCACTGCGTTATAAAATTAAAGCTGATGCAAGGCATTCATTTCTAGCTTATTTGTAAATTCAAGTATTTGGGATAAAAATACGCTGATTATAGAGACAGTGTATGGTACCATGCACAGCAGTGGCAAATGTCTCTTAATAATAAACTGCTGCATGAGGTCAGATGTTAAGGAAATTCAAGGGAGTGGTACACTGGGATTTAGTCATACGTGCATTAGCCCGAATGAAGTCAAAGGAAAAGTATCTGAGAGTAGGAATAATTTCTATTACCAGAGGTTATCCTTCAAGGACAATTAAATGTGCTGGCTCATATTCATATTGCTGTGCCATAAGATGTCAATAATAAGCCAAAAAATTGTTTTTGATGGAAAGCGTAACAATAAATTTGCTTTTTAAAAAAAAAGTTAATTACTGGATCAGTTCCAAAAAGATGGGTTTTCTTCTTTTTTAGTGTTGAGTACTTGTGACTTTGCTTTCTGCTCTGTGATGGGATACAACATTCTACACCCAAAAGTACTTCAGAAGCATATAATCTCTTCATGTATCCATGTGCTGCTCCTTACCTTAACTGGCAGGATTGAATTCTTTTGATCTCTGTTCAGTTTCCACAAAAAAGAAAATAAGAACCTCACAGCTTGGTATCATATAGTATCATCAGTTCCTGTAAATATCACACAGGATGACCGGTTTAGGGAATGTTCAAAATTAGTGTAGACACTGATTTCATTTAGATCTTTCAGCTGACCTCAGAAAGCCAGATCCTTTGTCTATTTATCCAAATTCAGACATTTTTTCATGGCACATGACATTAGAAAAAAGCTACTCTCTGAGTTCATTTTAATTAGTGTCTGCTACAATATCTTGAATTATCGACGTCCACACACAAAACATAACTTTTATCAGCAGCTAAAATACTGTATTTTATATGGAATTGACAAGTGACCTGAATTCTTGAACAGACTCTCCACTTTCTAGAAAGTGAATCTTGAGTTTAAGTGGCATCGTTACTCAGATGTTATAAGACAGAGGTTAACCTTTGTCTTCTGTAAGAGCTTACTGTTATTAAATCCAGTACTGGGATTGTTAAAACACCAGGAATCCTTCCACTTCTGATATAAAGTGAGATCTAGGGCTCACTATGTGCAGCTGACACTTAACTATTATATTTCCTACTTTTTCTTCTCATTTGTCATTACTTCATTATGATAAATCACCAAGTCACACAACTAGAAGTGGGAAAGATCTATGTGATCATTAGTATAGCAAAATTTTTCTTCCTTTCTTACATCTAGCTTGAAATGGCCTTGAAAACAAACTTCTATCCATGTATTTTGAGAGCTACAAAACATTACCAACTTCTCAGTTTCACTTTTTTAATCTTGGCAGGGATTAGAGTTGTTAATACTGCAAATACTTTACAAATTATCTCTCCCCTTCCACATGAAATTTAATGTGTGAGAAGTGAGGTCTATACTTTTTCTCATCTTTTAATCAGGGGGAACCTGGAGAACAGCAGTGTTTTCTCAAATCTGAAAATATATGAAAAGAAATTCCTTTTCTACAGACCTTCACTTCAATCTTGTGATTTCATTACTAATGTCACACAAATTTAGATTTTTAAACATTTTTGTTGAGTTTGCTTACTGTCCAGTTGATTTCTACTTTTTTTTTTTCCTATGGAAGTTTCTCTGCCTTACCTAATCTTCGAAGGTATTAACACCTATTCCAACATTCAATATGTCAGTTTTCTTTTTCAGTTCTCTCCAGTAGACTGGAGAAAATTAAAGGAGGGAAGTTACCAGCGATGACAACTATCTAGGAGCTGCAGATAGAAACACTTTCCTTTCTCATTTTGAATGAACTATCTATTTCTACCTATTTTATAGGTACCTGACAGCCTGTCTGTTTTCTTTTGAAGCCAGGTCATCTAACAGGTCAATCTATTACTGTCCTGAATTGAGGCTGTCTTGTGCAATTGTTCGTTGCACTGACATACACATTTGCAGTCATTCTCTGCTGCCTCTCCTCAGTTTCATTCACATGTTCTGGAAAAAAAAAAAAAAAAAAAACAAAAAAACAACAAACAGCAAATTATTAAATTATTAGGTTTAGACACTCACTGTCTCATTTTCATACCCAGAGAATGAAAACTGCTTTTCACATTGCAAAAGAACATATGCTTTAAATACTGCTTTATCCGCAAGGCCTCAAGTAAACCTCTAACTTGTGTTTCAGACTGTTGTGCAAGACAGAATTGATTCACACCGGAGCACATCAGTGAAAATGAAATGTGTGGACGGGTTTTTATGGTATTAACTTTTTAAGGTATAATCTTTCACTTATCAAGCCCTGCAAAGTCTATGAAACATTTGACAAACTTACTTTACTTACATACGTTAAAATGTTAGCATAAATATTCAAATATTTTTAATGTGTTTTTCACTGCTAATAAATCAGATACTATATGAGCTACTAGCTTCTCACCATGATTATACACTCCACAGCAAGTGACATCTATCGATACTGAGAAGGCTACATAAGTACTTTGTAGGTAGTAGTAAAAACCAGACACGTGCAAAGTGGAATTCAGGTGAACTGCTCTCTAGAAAACCCGTAGGTCTCTGTGTACAATAAAGGAAGCTCCAAGGTAGAACTTTACATAATAAATATCTCAAGTCAGATTAGATACTCCTCATTGGAGAAATCCATGTGCCTCCATGCTGTGTAGGTGACTGTTGGATTCTCTACCTTTGGCTCATCACAAAGGTTTTTGTGGCAATCTACTCTTCAAGATTGTGCAGCAAGGTTTTCTCCAATCTACTGTACTCTGAAGAAGATGTTATCTTTTGCTTCAGCTTGATATACACCATTACAAAAGGTCCAAAGCATAACCATGGGAGGCTACCTCCTGCTTTAAAGCACAGCTTCTATTGCAAAAGCCTTGGCATTTTAATAAAATTGAGAGCAAAGTGATATCTTTAGTACCAAAGTCTCAAGACTGGCATAAATCAACATACAGATTGTTCGAATCTTCTCCCTGAAATATCCTCTGGAACACTGCGTGGGGAATCACTTTTCTGTCTTAGTACTGCTCACCTCATTTCCAGTAGCATTCTCTCATCCTATTCAAAAAATAGATTAACTCCATTCAGAAAATCACAAGGCATGAATTTTGTTGTCAAGAGCAATGCAGGTAATTGTTAGTTTTATGCCTGCTTCATAGAACCATATGATTAACATCTGGCTGCAAAAGATCCATACAAACTAAATGTAGATGAGATAAGTAATTTTGGGCTGACAAAGTTTTCAGAGGAATTAATCTAAACCATTACTTCATATTGAATGTAATGATTGTGAGGTGATTGACTGACACAAATGAGTAAGTTGGTGAACCTTCTCCCTCACGAGGCTGAGTTAGTTATCATTTGCCCTTCCCAGATCACAAGTTTCTTCATTCTTAATCCTTTCTCTCTATTTAGGATCAAAACAAATTTTTAAAATTTCTCCCTGAAGACTTTAAAAAATATAAAATCCTTAAAAGAAGATTGATAGCACAGAAGGTTCTTCAGTGCTATAATACCCATGTCTTGCTTTACATCTTTGGAGCTATTCTCTTATGTTATAGGCCCAAAATATTATGCCATCTATATTGACTCTGTCTTGTGTTGCTTCCCAGGTAGTCCCACAGTCACGTGCTTTCCTCAATCAGAGGTTATGAGCACTGGGTGATTTTTCACACACAAAAGAAATTCTGCCAAGAACAGTGCTAAATAGCAAGGGGGATTACAACTCTGCAGCACTTCATATCTAACATATTGGCTGTGTTGTAGAATTTACTTTGGGGTAAGATTTAGCTTGTTCAGAGGAGAAAAAACAGTTAATAGCGGTGCTAATCATCTGAAATATATATTAAATACCTCTGTAGAATGAGCATGCATTCTTATACATTGTAGAACATAAATTATGAGTTCTTTTCTTCAGGGCCTTTCTAGCATTTAAAGTAATTGCAATAACGGATATACTAAGCTTATTCCCAGATGTTGCTCCAGTAATGAAAAAAAAAAAAAAAAAAAAAAAAAGAGTAAGTGGACTTAACACTGTTAGAATGAGCAGAATTTAGTGAAAATCAGCAAGCGCCAAAATTCAGGGACAGGAAGATGAACTCTGAGTATAGCAAAAACCAAAAGTTCAGTTATATCTGCTATAGTGGAATTTCTAATAATTATTAAAGCTTTATAAACTAGAATTAGACTCTTTCCATCTTCACAGTGTGAACTACTGCATAGTCAGGACAGCAACAGGAAGACAAACTGCAAGTTTGCAGTAGGACTCTTCCTGTGCAGAAGGGTAGCCTTGAGTTCTTGTCTGTTCCTGCTGCTTTTGCACCATATCTGATGTGGGGTTTTTTTCTTTACTGTAAAATGCATAAACAGACTCTGGAGCAAATATTCCTCATGCCTCCCTTCTTCTGTTATAGTTGAGTAATTTCTTTGATGTGGTTAGTAAGTAAAACTCCTTCTTACATGTTCACTCCCGGTCTTCCTGGAGTGATAAATTTATCATTCCTTGAAAGACTTGGGCGAGCTTCAACAGCCATGGTGGAGGCTGGCTGTATTACAATCACAGCTATACAGCACCTGTGTCTGGATCTCCAGCTTCAGGTGAACTTCTGATTATAGCAAACCTTATGGTCAGTGATCACTTTTAAGGATCATATGCTATTGAAAACTAAACTATAAGCATCCTGTATGATACTGGGCAAATAGTTTCAGGTCAGCTATTCAAAGATATTTAGATTCTTACTGAAATCAGAAGTTATGTGACATATAAGCAACAAAACTGAGGATATCACTTTTATCTTTTCTGTGCTTCCCTTTCCATATTCACAGATGAGACATAACATTTTCCTCTCTTTGGGATAAATACAACACAAATTATGGGGCACTAAGATATCATAACGATAGAGGTTGTTAAAGAACTCAGACTGAAGAGCTTCCTAATGAACAAGCCCTGTTTTCATTATTTACTTAAAAGACAATGTTTAGATTAAGTTGTTGTATATCAACTATGAAGGATAAATTAGGAAGTGTAAGTCAGTGCCTTCCCCTACCTCTTCTCATGTTTCTGTCTCTAGACATATTTTAACAAGTCGTGAAAGCTATCCTAAAAGGTCACAAATATTCAGTATGTTTTAGGAAAAATCTGGTATTTTGCAAAGTTGCCTTCTCATTGGTTTTTTGACAGTGATGAAAAGGTGCCAGCCTAGAAAAAATGCCAAAAATATATAACTACGAAATTTTTGTCTGGTTGTTCAGTACTCTTGTTTGTTCTGTCATGTTGGAAGAAAACTCAGTTCTGCATGTTTACTATTAGCAGCTCTCTGTCTTTTATCTACTTTCCATTTCATGGCTATCATTTTCACTTGTCAACTGTGGATTTGTGCTAAGTACCCTTCTACTCTTCTTTACCAGTCATAAGGTATTTCAGCCTCTACACATCATAGCTTACACATTTTCTTTTGTTCTGTGATTTAATGTTTCTGATTTCAAAGCAAATACACTAAAAACCAAGTCCTTTCCTCCCTTCCTGCTTACACTCCCTCCTCTTGAATCTATGACAACAGTAATAAAATGAAAATAAATATAACTCCTTTTTTTTTGGCTGAAAATGTCTCAAAAATGTCAGAACAGTGGGATTTTTTCTTCTGTTTAAAACATTATGGCTCTTCATTGCCTTTGATTGAAATTGAATGCTGAATTAATAATAACTTCATACATATCCATTTTTTCTCAGACTTATGAAATAGACTCTCAAGCTTAAGCCGAATCGATACTGAACATATTCTACTATCACACACTTTCTACTATCACTGCTGATGGAAAGAAAGACTATGGAAGCAGTTTGCTTGAGCAAGAATTTAAGGCTTGAAAATCAGGGTGGCTTTGGAACACCAGCCAACCTGTTATTTTAGTAAAGACTACCTACTTGTGATAAGTTCTCCGTTCACGGTGTCATGACTGCAGTTTTGGTCAGGTAAGGCTCTCATCTAAATATTTCTTAATTTAAGAAAGATGGTAGACTGCAGTGGTGGGCATCAGATTTCATGGGAGTGACTTTATGACAGGATATTATTAAAAAGAATGTCATCTAACGTCTTTTGGGTATGGAGGCTACAATCAATTGATTTTGTTGAATGCCTTTTCTTTTAAAAAAAGCACAGTGTATTTGCAAATTTAATTATAATCTCCTGCAGTGAAAGAATAAATAAGTATGTAGCCCAACATTTTTTCCCTCTTTGATGATGATGATGATTACTATCATCAACATCATCATCATCATTAAAATGGCTGCATATAAAGGAATATACCTCTAAGAAAAAGTAAATAAAATTACTCCTAGCACTCCAGAAATCAGAAATGATTGAAAGCAGGAATAATTGGGCATGCTTTTCACTGTCCAAACAACTAAAAAACTAGATTACAGAGTCAAGTGCACTTTGGCCAGCAGTATTTCACACAAAGAAAGAATTCTGTTGAAATCATAGTTTTATGGTGTGGTAAACCTGCAGCTTATAGTACCAGGTTAAAATTTCTATAGTCATACAACAGCTGTTGTAAGTTCACTCTTCTTCAAGTCTGCATAAAAAAATGTTTGAGTGTCTTTGTACTATCAGAATCAACAACAAATCATGTAGTTTTTATCTGTAACACGAATTTTGTGCTATAACATTTGTTGTATATCTTTTCATAGTTTATAAAGTCAGGATGACAGTATAAATCTAGTATAAATTACATACTGTGCATTCTAGATAATGTACCGCCTAACAGCCATGAGCTAATGACTGCTTTACATCAAACTTTTACATTCGAGTGATCCAGTAGCTCATCATTTCAATAGCAATGCCTGTGGGACTGTGGTCTTAGCTGCCTCTTCTGAAGACTGTAACGCTGAATCATCTCGCTAAGACAGATGTCTAATTTTTAAGGCATGCCGGTGCCTAAATTGGAGACTGAACTTGCAGGTAGTTTGACTCCCTCACTTGAAGACTTCTTAAGTATTTATGTCATCATCTCAAAGTCCAGGCGATTTTCAGCTTCCCTCTGCCATGATGTTTTACCACTCTTACTCCCAATTTTCCCTCAGCATACAAATCCCAGTAAGAAATTAAACTTTATACAAATATTTGATAGTCACAACGTAGAGAACCTGGAAAGGAAGCATGTGTATACACCATTTGAGAGGTCTAGTTAAGAGAGTCTGAGACCCCAGAAATAGATTGCATAGAAAGAGGAAATCCCTGAAAACAGACAGTCAAGGCAAAGATATTTGTTTGGAGAAGGTAAACCTTTACTTGATTCAAAACAGTTTGTTCATCTTCTAGAAAATTCATTTTTTATATACAATAGGACTAGCTGTGTTTTCCTGGATGTTGTTTGCCTGGACGTTAGTAAAGACTTTGACACCATTTCCCATAGCATTCTTCTGGAGAAACTGGCTGTTAAAGGTGTGGACACAGGTGCTCTTGGTCAATGAAAAACTGGCTGGAGGGCCAGGTCTAAAGAGTTGTGGTGAATGGAATTAAATCCAGTTGGTGCCCAGTCACAAGTGGTGTTCCCCAGGACTTAGTGCTGGTTCCAGTCCTCTTTAATATCAATGATCTGGACAAGGGGATTGAGTGCACCCTCAGTAAATTTGCAGATGACATCAAGTTGGACGGGGGTGTTGATCTGCTTGCATGCAGGAAGACTGTACAGAGGGACCTGGACAGGCTGGATCAGTGAGTTGAAGAGAAAGTTCCCCAGGACTTAGTGCTGGTTCCAGTCCTCTTTAATATCAATGATCTGGACAAGGGGATTGAGTGCACCCTCAGTAAATTTGCAGATGACATCAAGTTGGACGGGGGTGTTGATCTGCTTGCATGCAGGAAGACTGTACAGAGGGACCTGGACAGGCTGGATCANGCTGAATTAATAATAACTTCATACATATCCATTTTTTCTCAGACTTATGAAATAGACTCTCAAGCTTAAGCCGAATCGATACTGAACATATTCTACTATCACACACTTTCTACTATCACTGCTGATGGAAAGAAAGACTATGGAAGCAGTTTGCTTGAGCAAGAATTTAAGGCTTGAAAATCAGGGTGGCTTTGGAACACCAGCCAACCTGTTATTTTAGTAAAGACTACCTACTTGTGATAAGTTCTCCGTTCACGGTGTCATGACTGCAGTTTTGGTCAGGTAAGGCTCTCATCTAAATATTTCTTAATTTAAGAAAGATGGTAGACTGCAGTGGTGGGCATCAGATTTCATGGGAGTGACTTTATGACAGGATATTATTAAAAAGAATGTCATCTAACGTCTTTTGGGTATGGAGGCTACAATCAATTGATTTTGTTGAATGCCTTTTCTTTTAAAAAAAGCACAGTGTATTTGCAAATTTAATTATAATCTCCTGCAGTGAAAGAATAAATAAGTATGTAGCCCAACATTTTTTCCCTCTTTGATGATGATGATGATTACTATCATCAACATCATCATCATCATTAAAATGGCTGCATATAAAGGAATATACCTCTAAGAAAAAGTAAATAAAATTACTCCTAGCACTCCAGAAATCAGAAATGATTGAAAGCAGGAATAATTGGGCATGCTTTTCACTGTCCAAACAACTAAAAAACTAGATTACAGAGTCAAGTGCACTTTGGCCAGCAGTATTTCACACAAAGAAAGAATTCTGTTGAAATCATAGTTTTATGGTGTGGTAAACCTGCAGCTTATAGTACCAGGTTAAAATTTCTATAGTCATACAACAGCTGTTGTAAGTTCACTCTTCTTCAAGTCTGCATAAAAAAATGTTTGAGTGTCTTTGTACTATCAGAATCAACAACAAATCATGTAGTTTTTATCTGTAACACGAATTTTGTGCTATAACATTTGTTGTATATCTTTTCATAGTTTATAAAGTCAGGATGACAGTATAAATCTAGTATAAATTACATACTGTGCATTCTAGATAATGTACCGCCTAACAGCCATGAGCTAATGACTGCTTTACATCAAACTTTTACATTTGAGTGATCCAGTAGCTCATCATTTCAATAGCAATGCCTGTGGGACTGTGGTCTTAGCTGCCTCTTCTGAAGACTGTAACGCTGAATCATCTCGCTAAGACAGATGTCTAATTTTTAAGGCATTCCGGTGCCTAAATTGGAGACTGAACTTGCAGGTAGTTTGACTCCCTCACTTGAAGACTTCTTAAGTATTTATGTCATCATCTCAAAGTCCAGGCGATTTTCAGCTTCCCTCTGCCATGATGTTTTACCACTCTTACTCCCAATTTTCCCTCAGCATACAAATCCCAGTAAGAAATTAAACTTTATACAAATATTTGATAGTCACAACGTAGAGAACCTGGAAAGGAAGCATGTGTATACACCATTTGAGAAGTCTAGTTAAGAGAGTCTGAGACCCCAGAAATAGATTGCATAGAAAGAGGAAATCCCTGAAAACAGACAGTCAAGGCAAAGATATTTGTTTGGAGAAGGTAAACCTTTACTTGATTCAAAACAGTTTGTTCATCTTCTAGAAAATTCATTTTTTATATACAATAGGACTAGCTGTGTTTTCCTGGATGTTGTTTGCCTGGACGTTAGTAAAGACTTTGACACCATTTCCCATAGCATTCTTCTGGAGAAACTGGCTGTTAAAGGTGTGGACACAGGTGCTCTTGGTCAATGAAAAACTGGCTGGAGGGCCAGGTCTAAAGAGTTGTGGTGAATGGAATTAAATCCAGTTGGTGCCCAGTCACAAGTGGTGTTCCCCAGGACTTAGTGCTGGTTCCAGTCCTCTTTAATATCAATGATCTGGACAAGGGGATTGAGTGCACCCTCAGTAAATTTGCAGATGACATCAAGTTGGACGGGGGTGTTGATCTGCTTGCATGCAGGAAGACTGTACAGAGGGACCTGGACAGGCTGGATCAGTGAGTTGAAGAGAAAAGTGTGAGGTTCAACAAGGCCAAGTGCCAGATCCTGCACTCGGGTCACAACAACCCTATGCAGAATTACAGGTCTGGAGAGGAGTGGCTGGAGAGCTGCCCAAAAGAAAAGGATCTGGGGTTATTGGTCAACACCCAGCTGACTATGAGTCACTAGTGTGCCCAGGTGGCTTGCTGATACAAGCATCCTGGCTTCCATCAGAAATAGTGTGGCCAGTAGGAGCAGGGAAGTGATTGTACCACTGTATTTGGCACTGGTGAGAATACATCTTGAGTACTGTGTACAGTTTCAGGCCCCTCAGTACAGGAGGGACATTGAGGTGCTGGAGTGAGTCCAGAGAAGGGCAATGAAGCTGATGAAGTGTCTCAAGCACAAGTATATGAGGAACAGCTGAAAAAATTGGGGTTATTTAGCCTGGAGAAAAGGAGGCTAAGGGGAGACCTTTTTGCTCTCTGAACTACCTGAAAGGTGATTGTGGAGAGCTGGGGATCAGTCCCTTCTCCCATGCAACAAGTTACAGAACAAGATTAAATAGCATCAAGTTGCACCAGGGAAGGTTTAGTTTGGCTATTAGGAAAAAATTCTTCACTGAAAGGGTTATCAAGCAGTGGAACAGACTCTTCTGTGAAGTGGTTGAGTCACCATCCTTGGAGGTATTTCGTAGGTGTGGCACTTAGGGACATGGGTTAGTAGTGGACTTGGTAGTGTTAGATTGATGGTTGGACTTGATGATCTTAATGGTCTTTTCCAACTGAAATGATTGTATGATTCTATGATTATGAACCTTAAAATGTTTACAGTCTTAAAGAATGCTCATACATTTCTCCATGGGGTTTTATGGGGAAAAAGTAAAAGTAGAGCGAATTAGATTCCTTGTTTAGTATATACTTAACTATGCTGTGGGACTTTGTGGACTTCAGTACATGATAAAGAGAAGATATCTGAAATTTATTCTTCTGGATTCTGAAGTCTTTAGAGCAGAGATTTTTTTCTATTCTTCATAGACTGACTTGAGAGAAGCTTGGCCACTTGCGGGAAGGTTAGGTGAAAACTACAATAAATGATTTAGTGTCTGAATAAAGCAAGTCTTCCTCTTAGTTTTCAGGAGTTTCTGGAGGATTGAACTAGAATCTGTGAGCAGAGACAGGTGGATTCATAAAGAGAACATCTGGGATTGTGGGGCAGTGTGAGGTTTGCGGCTCAGTTCTATGATCTTAAAGGTCTTTTCTGACCTAAATAATTCTGTGATTCTAGATGAATACACTTTCTAACTGTAGATTGGTTAGGTCATGATTCTGCAGAATAATGAAGGAAAAAGAAATTAGACTGAAATAGTCATCAATGTTCAGAACTGAGGCAGAAAGAAAGAAAGAATACTGTAGAGTAAGAGGGATTTTTCATTGTTTGTCCAAGTTCACAAAGGAAATATGGACGAATTTGAACTTGTACCTCCCACATCTGAAGCTAGGGTTCTAACATTACTACTCCCATTTCATTATTCTTTATTTGTGCTTTATTTGCTAACAAGCAATTACATCATTCCTTTTTTTATATGAAAAACTCTTGCATATCTTGGTTTTCAAAAAACTCAGTTTAGTCCAACCAATTTGTTTGTAATAAATGACATCAGTTTTTCCACACTAAATATTTCTTTTAGCTTGACTGTCATGTAGTCTAAGGAAAAAATTCTTCACTGTTGGTCAAACACTGGGACAGATTGTCCAGGTCGCATCATCTCTCCATTCTTGGAGACAGTCAAAACTCACCTGACCTTGAATTAGCCCTCCTTTGAGAAAGGGTTTGGCATCCCATAGGAGCCCTGGAGTTTCCTTTGTAACTAACTGTCCTGTGAGTATATGATCCATGTTCTCAGTGTAAAGAATTCAATTGGAGATTTTTGACTGAATTTCTTAATTCTGTGCAAAACATACAGGCCTAACTTCTGGGAGCTGATAGCTGTGGGCTTCCGTGGACAGTAATTTTCCCACTTTAGACTGTTGCAGCTATAATTCCCAGAAATACTGTCTATGGTGTAACGTCATTGTCCGCAGCTTGAGAAATACTGAACCGAAGGATATTTCTTCACAGAACTGAATATAGACTAAACTTATATAACTAAATGGAGTGTACTTAAAAGGCATAGATCTTTTTAGCAGGGAGTTGCATGGCTTTTCTAAATCATTCTACAAAGATGCACAATAGGAATCTGATACTCAAGTTCTACAGGACAGACTCATTGAAGTATATATTTTTGCAAGAGAATGGAGGAGTTTAAAATAATCACAATGGAAGGTTTTTGATAATGGTTCCCTTCATCAGCCTCAGCCTGCAGGAAGGGTAAAGGGGCTCACCAAGTCGTGAATACTGCATGGAGGGAGAACATGTGTACGGACTGGGACAGGGATTCAGCTGAGGAATGGTCATTCACCATTATGCTACTTAACAAGGTGACTGAGATTCTTAACTGAAATTGTTTTAAAAAATGACAGTTTTGCTGACACATATGATTAAAACACTTTATTTACCTCTTTACAACTCTCCTCAGCAAAACATCTCCTGGATAGGTACTAAGGGGGGAGATATTATGGACATGTTAAAATAAAACAAACAGAAGAAGTAGCCAGTAAAAACAATAATAAAGAAATAACCCAAGTATGCATTATCTCATTTTTATTACACAGGAGCTGAAATAATATTGCATACATAAGAACATTTCTCTTATTTCCATCTCTTTATCTTCACTCAGAAACTGTGACACTAAGTATTAATTAGCAAAATCCACATATTCACACCTGTAAACCAGATGTTGCTGAGCATACAAATGCAGCCCCAGTAATTCACACATTGCTACCACGTTATAGGCTAGTAAATCATTACACTTTAATGCTTAAAAAAATAGTAAGATAATAATAGAAAATCTCCCAGCAGCTGTCACTGTGGCAGGAAAAACACACCATTGCTAGACAGCATTAGCAATGTACTAAGTCTTAGTGCCTTGGATCACAGCCAAAAAGCTTACATCACCCCTTTTAGCTGTTCTTATCCTACAGTTTTGTTACTGTAATAATGTAGTTTACAAATCATCAATATAGGATTTTTTTTTTTTTTTAATAAAAAAGGCTGAGACAGCAGTCTCTGAAATCCTCTACAATCTATGGCATGGAGTTGGTTAATGTGACCTGCAAATAGACAGAACTAATCTAAAGAGACTGTTATTAAATTATACTGCATCCCCTGGTAGTAGGAACAGGTAGATCTGAAGTCCCTATTGTGGTGAATTAAGTTTCATTTAATAAAACCTTCATTATTTCCCAACTTTATATGAAAAGAAAACTAAATAGATTGCTTCTGGGCACGTCACTGGAAGTAATCTCTGTTCCCTGAAAGTGACAATGCCCTGAACATGATTAACATTTTTAAATTTGTTAAACAGCTCCCATAGCAAAGAATGAGGTTATTCCCTTGTTATTCCAATACCACTGATGACATTAGTAGTGCAGGACTAGTTCCGAAAATACTGTCTTTAAGCAACTAGAATGGGTAATAAACATGCTGATTATCAGCTAGAAAGGAATGACTACATTTTATGCCTGAAGATAGGTGGAAACCTCATCAGCCTAAGAAGATTATGACAGAGAATTAGGTCAATTTGCAGTGAAAGTGTTATAAAGCGCCTTTGTGATCTCTGCTATCAGAACACACCACAAATAATCTTGCTGTTTCAGTAAGTTCTGCCTTTTCCTCCTGTTGATCTTCTTCAGGATTCCATCAATTTTATTCCTTTCCTTGATCAAAATAATTACGACTTAATTATTTTCTCCATATTAAAAATTGCTATCTATTAGCACAGAGAAACACACAGACAAAGAGAGGCGGATATATATACATAGAGAGAGTTTTGCAGATTTTTCCTTTCAGTACTGGAATTTAGTTGTTGGGTATGAAATGTAAGGATGACTAAGTTACTCACAGCAGTATAATATGAATCTGTGGAACAATGCAGGGAATGCTGATAAATTGCAATAAAGAGTAGGATTCTAGAAAGATACAATATATTTACCTAGCTTGACATTTAGTAATAACAACACAGCTCATATTTTCTTTTTCTTTTTCTTTTCCTTTTCATTTCCAATCAAATAACTTGACATGGGATCAAAGTTTATAACATTTTATGAAAAAATAAACCGTTAATGATGTATGGCCATTATGCATCAAGCTCCCAAGTGTCCCAATACCTGCCACCCAGCTTATGAAGCAACCTAAGTCTGATTAGTTACACAGTACAGAATGACATGCACTTATAGAAGCTAAATACACATAAAGCAGCTAAATTTACACATTTTGGACATCTTTTGGAGTTGATGAACACCACTGAAAAAAACATCTGCTAGGGACTCTTTTTAAGAAGCACTGGACAACTTTCTGAGACATTACAAAGATCGCTATTTGCAGAAGAACTTGTGTTCCAGAAGTTGGTGGTTAGGTCTAATGTGAGGGAAAAGAACAGCTTTCAATAGTTACATGAAAGCAGTTTCTCTAAGAATATTACAATTGTCACAAATGTTGTGACAAAAGTGATATATCCACTTAAAACTGGGGCCCATTAGGCTGAAACAAAAAGAAAACAGAAACTACTGAGCTGCATTCGTTTTATGACTCACTGATTTTTGAATTGCCTTCTATTGTGCTTTTTCACAGATTAAAACAATGCTGATATCTGTGAATATCTGTGAATATATGAAAATTGCAGAAAATACAGCAATAGCACATAGCATATAGACAATATGAAATTTTATTTCTAAAAATAAGCAGTATCCTACACAGAGACTTCCCCAAGTGCCTGAAATGGGGCATTTCTATATAAAGTGTTAATTGGCATAAGCAGAGGCACCTGGAAAGGGGCCACAGTTCACAGTCCAAATGAAATTTTATTTTCTATAAAGTCTGAATTTAAAACAGTAGCTGTAGTTCTGATTCATGCTGTATTCTGGAAGACTCTATGGAGCCATCATACTTACTTTTTTCTTTCCGTTTCTGTGAGCAGACTATCTGGCCTGATGTGACATTCTTGATGCTGTGCTTTAAACAAAGAAGGCTCATCTAGAGATCTCTTGAGAAGACCCCCTTCCAGCCTAGATTTTCCTATGCTTGTCTTTCTCAGATGCCTTATTCAGGACCAATCATAAACTCTGAGGACCAGAAATTAAGCATGGAAGTGCATTTTTAGGACCAGGATGATGATAAATGTCTTATCCTTCCAAGATAATATGACGTTTGCCAGGGACTGATGGAAAGACTGAAATGTTTAGTGCTTCACCAGGTCAATCCTGAGGGGCTATGAAAACTATAAAAGCATTTTCAATCCATATGTATGTGTAAGCATGTTGAGTGTGATTTTTCCATTGGAAAATGTTATTTTACAATTTCCAATCTGCTTTATTGGTCATATTTAAATAAGTACATTGAGAAAAAAAAAATCAGGCATTAGTTCATTGGCTGTGTCCCAAAGAGTGAATAACTGTCTATTAGATAATGGACAAATTTACTATTTAGTGCTGTACCTGGCTTTTTTTCTTGTGGAGGTAACAACTTGTAAGTTAGTGGCTGTTTTACAAAATGGCTCCAGATAAAAGGTGGGCAATCACAGCTTAAGCAGGAGATATTTTGGCTCAAACTGAAATGAAGTCTTTTGTTATTACGTGTGACAGGAGGTAGCATTAGACCTTGCTTTGTTTGTTTAGTTGAGATCAATCTCTTGTATTATCAGCTATTAGCCTTACGCCAACTTCTTGCAGAGTCATGAAGCATTTGTTTGGGTGAGAGAATGTTTGCAGAATCTCATCTCCTGCTGAGACACTTTGTCACCCTTTATGTATTAGAAGATTGCAGTTTTTGTACATGATAAAATTAAGCATTTGTTTCTCAGGGCACACCTGCAAAGCATTGTGAAGCCTTAGTTTTGGAGTTAAATTTTGAGGCATTTTTGGTAGATATAATCTAACTATGTATAGAGTTGCCATAAATACATTTAATTTTATTTGGAAAGATTCTTGTAATCTTGTCATCTGGGAAATACAGAGCAGGAAAAGCAGAGAGAAAAGTTGCACTAGAGCTGGGAACGTCATGAGTTGGAATCAACAAGCAAGAGTGGAACACAGGGAAAACTAAGCCTCTCTCACATGAACCACTATCCAACTGAAATAATCAGTTCATCTATGTCCTCTTGCTTTTCCCATTTCCAGCTATTATGAACAAAGGTGCGGTTCAATGACCCAGACCTAGGCTAGGAAATGGACTGAAACTGGAATTCCCAATTTTTGTTTTTAAGTGTACATGGATAAATTAAAAAAAAAAAAAAGCAAAACCAAAACAGCAACAAAACCCAAACAACAAAATTTTAATTTTAATTGCTCAAGCAAGAACTGATAATAGCACAACAAATGTATTTATCTGTACAACTAGAATTTTAGGAAAGTATATATATCGGATACATTACTTCAGTATTACGTTTTGCTTATGTAATTGCATAGAATTTGATAGATTCCTTTTACAGCTGCCTGTATCCCATCAGATTTCTATTAAATAGGCAAGAGGAAATATCGCTGTCAAAGCTGAATCTTCATTATTAGGTTGGTGATGACATGACTTCAGTTTAGAACTTTCATTTACATCACTGCCCAATAGCTGTACTTAAGATGTTTTGCAACAAGATAGAGAGTGGAAAAAAAATCCTGGAGCTGGCCATATTCTGAGCAAATGTCTGCACAATGTTCTCACTATTTCCAGTTTTCTTATGTCAAATTGATAGGAATTTATGTTGTCTTTGATTACAGACATTGCTGTAAGTATCCTATAAATATGCTGATGGCAGGATGATCCAAATGAAGTGCAAGACCCGAGTAGCATTATTTTCCCTAAAACAAAGTGTAGGTTACTCTTTTCCCTCTTTCCAGAATCAATGAAGCTGCTTTTGTCCTTCTTATGTGTTTTGCTTATCCTTTACAGCATATACAGATATATGCATTGGAAAGTGGGGGAAACATGGATCCATGTATTATTCAGAAAAACAGTGCATCCTAACTCGATATTCTATCCATATTCCAAACTTCTATCTACAATCCAAATTTAGATAAAAGGTCAAATCATAAAGAGTCAAAGGATGGTGGAGAAGTATCTCTGTTTTCTCGCTACAGCATCATGGTTTTTCCTTTTATGTGGCAGAAAGGTCACAGAGTAGATATGAAGAAGGCTACATAGGCTGCAAATCTCAAATTTTAGAGGGAGGAATGGTAGTAACAAAGCATCTAAGAATATGAAACAGAACTGTTTAAGCTGCCAGCCTAATTTTGTCTCTGCAATGATGAGAATAATGTTTAAGGAGACCCTGTATGGTATGGGGAAGATGATGACTGCTATCTGATGTGCAGTCCTGTCTCCAGGTTACCTTTATGACAACATGCATAAGCAGTCAGCCAGAGGCAGAGATGGACAGAAAAGTGAATGCTTTGCTGCCTGCCTGCCATTCTCTGTACGATGACTGATAATAGTACTTAATCAAATTCCTATCTGGGGTCTTTATCTTGCACCAGTGTATGCAGTCATTCACTTGTTATTTAGATCACGTCTCCCTGTTGCTAGTAACAATCTGAAAATGATAACGTTTACTGCTTTTTTTATTTCTTTTCCAGGGAAAGATAGGTTTCTTCCTCCTTATCCTCCCCTCTCCCTCCTCCAACATACATATATTGGATTATTGGCCTTCAGTTGAACTCTGTAACACTGAGCAAACTCTAGTCTTTTTCTTGTAGATTAACGTTTTAACAGAAATGCTTCCTGTTTATGAAAATGGTGAATTCATATACACAGCTGAACTTGGCTCCATAAGGGGCTGAATGTTTAAGAGTAAGAAAAAAATACTGTTTTACTGTTAATAAATTCTGAACACAGATTTTGACAAGTAAATATCCCCACAGCGCCAGAAAGGAGGCCTTAGTCAAAAGCATATTGAGGTAAAGTCTTTGGGTATCAAATAAATGCAGGTATTTAGGTGGTCCATTTCACTAGGCACTCCAGGATCTATTTAAGGTTGCCACATTAAAAATCTTTTCATTGGTAACTAACAATGCAGGTTCTTCTTAATTGTTTTTAGTCATTCATATGACCACACTAAAGACCTGTCAGAGTTCAGGCCTTCAGTAGGAAAAGCAGAGTAAACTATTTAATGAAATGTAAATGTAACCATACTAAGGCTAAGCAGAGATCTCTGGGAGTGTTTAGAGGGAACTAGATATGCCCAGAAGACTGAAGTTTAAGTTGGCTGTTAAGTATGATTTGTAAAAGTTTTAGGTCTGACAGTATTAACTTCTGTTTATCACTCCTCCCTAGTGGCATACAGGACAGACAGCTGAAGGTCAAACAGTGTAAATACCTCAAAGCCAAGGTTTAATGGAGAAATAAGGCTGCAGAAACACTCTGCCTGGGATGGCAACAGCAAATCACACTTTGCCCCCTTTTCTTCCATTTCAGTATCTTCACTAAACAAATTCAAGGTGGAAAGAAGGAGGCAGACAACTTCGGAGAAGTTGCTGATGGGGCAGAGAGCTGTCCTGGGTTAATTCCTGATGAAAAAAGATTCTGGCCTCCCTTTCCAGTAAACAGATTTTACTCAGGTTTTCAGAGCTCAATCACAAAACAGTCCTTCAAAATTCTATCAAGAATTGCAGCAGGCATTTCTCAAACATTTAAGAGCACTGGATTTGCCTCCTATCCCCTCTATGTGAAATAAATTTGGGAAGGGAATTGTAGTTAATTTGTTAAATTCTTACTTTGCTTTTATATATTTCACAATTAGCTGCATCTTTGATGGGAACTGGCCCTGACCCTGAGGTCTCATGAAACGAGGGGAGGAGAAAACTGAATACAGTCACATGGCATCCAGCAACGGCAAGAATGAAGAGACATATTCTTGGCAGGAGCAGACACTTACTGAGAAAGTCAACAAAACAGCATGAATATTGGACTTTTGCCTTAAGACAAACCTAAAGCTTATATAAAACACCAACTGGAGAAATCTAGATCCAGACTCAAATTTTGAATTTTTTTTTTCTGCATATAATTCAGGTTCAAGAGTTATTTAAGTTATTTGAGATTCAAGAGTCAATAAAAGGTCAATTCTGACCTCAAAGTAATTAAAAGTTACTTTTTCTGAATTTAGAAAAGGAAAGCAGAAGGAACACATATCCAAAATATACTGAAGTGAAACAGCTTGTTTAGATTTATTTGCCAAACCAGAGGAAGCTGTGAAAGAGAAACAAAGATTATAAAACCTAAATAATAATTATATACCTATATACATATATATATATATATGTATATATCTCTCGACTGAGAAGAACACTTATGGAAACTGAAAACAGAAAAAAGTAGAAATTGAAGTTGATGGAAATAAGCATAGGAGATGGCTGCCAAGTGCTTTGTAAGGATAAGAATCCTGAGAAGGTCATTCAAAGTCCATTGGTGTGACACTGAACAGATGAGTTGGAGGTGAATTCATAAGGTAGGCAGGAGATTGGAATCAGAGCTCAGCAAAGGAAATGCTACTAAATACCAATGATAAGAATTGACATTCACATCAACGGAAGCCGGCTGTCTGAGTTCAGCTTGAGAAAACACATTTGAAGCGAGAGAAACACCCCCGTGGACACAGCCACAAATTTGCCTTCCAAATTAGTTATTTAAAGTGCGTAGATGGAATAAATCCTGATTACAAAATGATTTCTACATCTAAAATTAAGCTAATATTAGTATTTGTTGCTCATATTTAATGACATTTAAGTGAGGCTTTATTTATTCTAAGATTATTGATCTCATCACTACTATTCATCATACATAGTGGCAATAAAGTAAAAAATGAAACAGTGCATTAAAAGCTCATTGCTATTCATATCTAATTTCAAGCAATAATTATTTTTGCATGAATTTTAGCAATTTTTCAATAATTTCATTGCAGAAATTGTCATGTGTATGGAAAAGTGTTCATTACCAACTATGTATGAAACAAAGCTGACATTTCAAATGCTCCAAAG
The DNA here is from genome assembly GCA_013400055.1 of Nycticryphes semicollaris. NCBI lineage: Eukaryota > Metazoa > Chordata > Aves > Charadriiformes > Rostratulidae > Nycticryphes > Nycticryphes semicollaris. The sequence goes on along the minus strand of VXBJ01000490.1, from coordinate 454,826 downwards.
TAGTAGTAACCCAAACATTAAACTTATGGCAGCTTCTTACTTATATGATCTCTCCAGCAAAGCAAACTTTTGAAAACACAGTGCCTTAAAATATTAATACGCTTAACTGAAAAATGTATATGTATTACCTATCTCTTTGAAATTACAGTTTATAATTTTTGTGTGCATAAGCTACGTATGTACTTTCCCTGAACTTCTTACTTTGTATTCTTCGTAGCTAGAACATGTCCTTTTTCTATCTCCATTCTCATTCTGTATAAATACATAAATTCCACTCCAACCACCCAGATCAATGAGTTTAACCTTCCCCAGGATGCATCTATCTCTTTCTATGGATTCTAGATAGCCAATGGAAATTCTAACTTTGTCATCTTTATAAGATTACTAAAGATTACTAAAGTTAAGTGGAGTGAATCCAAGGCCTAGAGCAATAGCACCAAGAGATCTATCATGTTAGTTGTTTTACTCCATGATCATAGAATCCAGTGGTATTAAACTAAAAGAAAAGCAGCTCGAGTGGGTAAAAAAATTGGGTATCAATAAAAAAATTGCAATAATGTGTCAATTATATTGCAAATTAAAATGCAGCATAAAGAGAAGGAAGTAAAGCAGAAAATAATATAAATGGTGTCATGTTAAATAACTATAAAACACTAATCCTGAAAAAAGAAAACTATGAATTCAAATCTAACAATTGGATAGATATCAGTTCTCATCCTCAGAAACATCTGCAGATTTTTAATTCTCCTGAAACAGACAGCATTGCAGATGGATTTGGTCACTTGTACGTAAATTAATCTGTCTACATTATTGCTGTGCCTGAGGTCACGTTTCAGTAAAACTATCCTCAAAGTGTGTTTCCCCTAAGATATGTTCCACTTTACCATATCGTTCCCCTGGCCATGCCTTTCCTTTATCCTTTTGTGGGTTTTTGTCATCAGTTTATAAAGCCATGCTCTGAAGGTAAAGTAAAATAAATGTCTGCTGGGGAGCAGATTTTTTTTATTTTTTTTCTTCTGCAAATGGCAATTGGTGGATTGGGTTAAGCAATTTAGTCCGAAAGAAATGGATGTCAGTTTCCCAGCGTATTCCAATAGAAACATAAATTTCTTCACTGTACGGAAACATGTTAATTCATGAATATTATCTAGAGTTTAACGGACATTCGTTTATTCAAGATCTGTAGTAGACCCTATATCTTGAAAGATGTATAGGTATTATTAGTAACTCTACAGCCCATTTCATGCAAAAGAGCTTTATATACTTTATCAACTTAATATTAAGAAGTCACCTCTGTCATCTTTTGCAGTGTTCTCATTTCAAGTAGCGAAACTGATAGCTGCGTTGACTGCTCAGCGATGTACCGTGATACAAATAGGAAAAGTAATAGAATGGGATGAGACAGAGCAAGAAAAACACCACATCTAATTGAAACAGCAAGAATTAAATGAGCAAGATAGAATTAATCTCTTCCATGTTTAGCCATTTTAGCCAGGCAGTTAGTAAGTATGCTTATTCATCCAAGTAGTACTTTGCTCACAAATAATCAGGTCTACAGTTTCATGCCTCACTGGGAACACAAGGCCTATCTGGACTGTGATCACTAGTGTAAATAAAGAATAGCTTCATCGAACCTAGTTGTATTCCAGCAGTGTAAAGCCAAGCGAGACCCAAAGATCTCACTGAATTAGAGTGGCCCTAGCACAGATCTGTGCTGTGAAAAAGCAGGTATGCTGTGCAACTGTCACTCAAATAGTCATGGTTATTGCGACCACTTCCTGAACTATTCAGAAATTTCATTTTACATTCCTGTCTTCATGCTCATCAGACTGCAGTCTGGGTACTTTCAGATGATTAATATGAACCTAGACTAAACACTAGAGCTTTCAGCTCAAACTAATCCCCTAAAAAATACTTTATTTTCTAAAGCCCTTAGTACCTCCTCTGCCACCAGTATCCTACCCCAGAAGCCTTCTGCTTTGTAGATGTGATCTAATAACTAATAAAATCTGAGGATCCTTCTTGTTAACTATAAGAGGAGCTGCAATGATCTCTCCTGTGTCTGAGCCAAAACTAACTAATGTCAAATGTCCTTTGGATCAGCCCCTGGAGGAAGAATGGCACAATTCAAGATATCATTTAATCTGGATTTAATAAAAATACTATTGTGCAATGTCCAGTGAGTGGGTTTTATACTAAGCAGATGAAAATTGCAATTACATTTTATATAAATTATATAATATGCCAAATTTTTAAATTCTATAAAAATACATAACATTTATAAAATTGCATTTTATAAGAACCCTTATAAGGGCTATTAAGTGCTTTCTCAGGAAGCCCTTAGGTAACAGCTGGCTATAGGCTTTAGAATTGTTCTCTGGAAGTAGTGCTATAGGCTTGTCTCACTTTTATAGGATTACAAGGCATTCACACTGATGCACCACAGTAGGTAGACTCAAGGTTTTACTTCAAGGACTTATATAATTTTACAGCGGAAACTTAGGAATATCCTGTATTATGAACAATTGGAATAACAGTTTTGGCCTGAAAGGGCAATTTGGCAGCTAGGTGTGCAGATCCAGCCTCTGTACGCTTCGCGTCCATTTCTTTCATTTGTAATATTGAGTGATTAGTCCTGAAGTACTGTTACTTCACAGAGTGATAAGAAAATAATCAGGGAGTCTTCACTCAGCCCTTTGAAAATTTAAAAGCCTAAACTTATATGTAAAGCCTAAAATGCATTACTGCCGAATACCGAAGCATTTAAAGATACATTTTCAATGCTCTGCAACGCATCAGTTTGAGTAGTAATCAGTGGATTTTTGAAAGGGAAGTATCTGGCTAAGCATCAAATATGTGGTAGTGAAGGCAAATTTGATTGTAAGAAACCTTGTCTATTACCAGTACACAGTCAAGACCTAATTTAACTCTTGTTAAAAACTCTGGCCCTGACTGAGGGAAAGAAAGAATTTTAATTTTTGCAATAAAACAAACTTTAACTATAGGTGTTTTGAAGTTAGGTTTTTTTTTTTTTTTTTTTACAAGACTGTAGTTATTCATTTAAACCTATATTTGCAAAAAGAGTAAAATTATGTGTATATTGACAGAGGATTTAATTCAAACCTTTTTAGATAAGGGAATATATATCTTGTATCGTTTTCTCTAAAGAATGATTAGTAGGATTATTTCATTCTCCATGTTTTGATCTCACAAAGAGGAAATGGTGGAAATTTGAGATCATTAGGCCAGATTCATTGCTGATGTTACTCCACAAATTTCAGGGAAAATACACTTGGGGAGAATTTGACCCAGAAAATCTGAATCTTTTTGCATATAATGAAACTGATTAAGGTCAACACCTGAAGGCAGGGCTGCTACACCACAAATGAAATTATTCCAGTAAAACTCCAGTTGGGAGCTTTTTTGGTTGGTTTTTTTTCTTTTTTAATTTTATTTCCTTAAAGGAAAGGAAATACTTTATTTCCACTTCCTGTTTTCTATTCAACATTAATATATGGAACCTTTAACTCGAAATAATGTTATTTCACAGACATCAGAATATATACCTTAGCTTAAAAAAAAAATAAGGTCATACACATCACTTTTCAGCTCAGATTACATAAAAATTTACGATGCACAAAGCAGAAACAAGAAGATAGGCCAGGAATTTCAGCTGCGCAGCTTTACCTTACTCTTGGCCTTTGTGGGTCAGATCTTCATCTAGCACAGGTTTGCACAGCTGTCCTGAAGCTAAAGAAACCGTACAGCTCCAACTCACCTGAAAATCTGATTTTGTATGAATAAATACATGCTGCAGATAGACCTGAAGCATTTTCTTAACTAGTATTCTATATCTAATGGAAGAAATAATTAAAATTCTGTTCACATTAAATACTAATGGTACTAAGGGTTTATTAACAATTTTAAGCTGCTTTTTTTTTTGTCCTTCAAAGCTGTGAGATAAAACAGATTCTGTAGATAGGAAGGGTTTTCTTTTCTTGTAAATTAAATTTTAAACATTTAAACTTTTTTTTTTAATCTAAAGTATTAAAGTGTAGCTTAAATTCTCGTTAGAACTGCCCTTTTGTGATGTGGTGCATGGAATACGTAACAGAGGGAATGTTGTTGTTTAATTTACACCTGCTACGTGCCAAGGATATAAAGAGATCTATCAAATGTATTGCTGTACCAGTTTGACAATGCCACATTTTTAGTGAAATGCGACCAGTCAGTGAAATTATATTCCATTCTTCTTAAGGAATACAAAAACCTTTTGTAACAGAAATTATTTGTATGTAGATACCTATAGCAATGTTGAAGAGAGTAACCAAAAATTTGTCTCCAATACTATGAAAATTATTGTAAAGGACATTAATGGAAAATTATTTTTTTTTCCTCCATACTGAAGTAGTAGTGTTCCCAGAATGATAATAATCTATTTCTCTCCTCACACTACTGAGCTGGGAGTGACCTCACCTGACCCAATTGAAATTGATTTTGTTGTTGAACTCCTTGCTAGTGCAAATTAATCTTAGATCCATACAAGATCAGGGAAGCAAGACACAGAGTACAAAGACCTCAAGTACTGAGGGAAAAAATTAGTTCTGGAAAAAGTATTTTAAGTTTGGAAAGATAAATGGTTACAATGACTTGCTTTGATAGAACATCTGTAGGATAGGAGAGGAGAATGACAAGGGCTCTGTGAAAAAGCTGTAACTTAATAGCCTAATTTCCTGCCTGGCCCCAAAGAAATATCTGTGTTTCTGACAGTTGATGAAAATGCACCAGGATTTGATTTGCTCGCCAGTGTGGGACAAGTTCAGTCCCATTTCTCCCTTGGTTCCCTTGAGCTACGTGGATACAGCAGACAGGCTCTATTACTGGTTTCCACCTTTTTCATTATAAAAATATGTCTTTCTTTTTTATTTTTTTCTAAAGATATTCCTGCTCCTTTTTTGATCTGTTTCAGTATTTGTCATGTTTCCACTGTAACAGCCGATTTCTTTTCTTAGCCATTTTGAAACAATATGCATTTCAATAAATTTTCATGTCTCAAGGAATGTCTAAAAGCAAAAAGGCATCCTACCTTTGCAGACGTATAATGTCATTCTCTCTTAGAGCATCTGTTCTATGCTACATGGGTTGCCCTGTAGTGAATGCCAAATATAGCTAGCACACTGACCTTATTTTTACACTCTGTAAAGGATTCCTCTGTACACCATGGGCTTTGACAGAACTCAAAGTTATCTCATATTGTAGGGCCCCATGCAGTCTGTATTGCTATAACAACCAGTCACAAATGCCTGATTTATCAAGCTAAATATGGAAAAAACTGTGTAACAAATAGCTTTGTCTTGAGACTTATACACTTCTCCTTGAAAAAAAAAAATCCATGATAAATGCTAAATTCTGAAATAAAGTGTTCAAATGTTGTATAAATTAATGCTAAATAATTCAGATGGAATAAATTAAGAGTCGGCCATTGTGCAAAACCATTTATTCTAGCTTTGAAAAAGATCTGAGGCTAAAAAAAAGGGGGAGGGGAAAGAAAAGAAGCCAGCAGCTTTCCCAATTTCAATGTGTGAGCTGACTACGTCTTGATTTGCTAATTTAGGTATTGTGCTTACAGATATAGGCATGAATCCATTTTTTTTCTTTCTTTGCTTTTCTTGCAGTGTAAAGTTATTCCCTCTTTAAAACTAAAACAAGTGTACAAGTAACTTTTGAGTAACAAGTCATTTTAGAACACAAAACTAGAGATATAAGGAGGTATTTAAGTGAAGAAAGCGACAGTTGAAATTTCATACAGCTTTTCTCAGACTAGTCTGGAAGGCTACTTGAAAAGCCCATGAGCTGAAGAGACGTGCTGAGCACTCATAGAGGAATATGTACTGAAATGTAAATCAGGACTGAATTCTTCAGAAAGTTCTATGCCGTCTCAGTGTGATGATGAGGAAGAGGTTATAATGTTATGGTTTCTAAAGGAACTTCAAATTCCAGTCTATGCAAACCTAATTTATTGAAACACTCATTCTGTACTAGATAAGGAGTCCCAAGTTCCACTGGCAAAATAGGCAAATCAGTTCACCCGTTTCCCTGTGTTGCCAGCCTTTATTCATCCTCCTTGAACATACACTCTTACTAGCATGGACCTGCTATTTTTTCAGTTCTTCTTCCACAGCAGAGTCCTGTTCTTAGGCATAGGGCACTACTATGTCTTTTTGTATTGGCCCAAAACCTGCAGTTAAATGAACAGGGACTGAAAAGAGTCCCAGATTTCCTTCAGTATGAAAGACAGGAGAGAGATGTGTGAAGGACTGCTCCTTCCCCATTACTTGTAGGTACTTGTAGGTACTGTGATGTGCTCACAGCTATAAGACTTCACTGCTTCCCTAAACACAGAGAACTCAGACAACCATATATGCAACAACGCTTTGAGGATGATGCTGCAGTCGCTCAGCTGGGAGTCCTACCTCCATTCCTCTAGTGAGCTCACAGTAACTTCTCAGCCCATGAACATGTGAAAATCTAAACAAGAGACAGGCCTTCTGAGCCAGCATCATAAACAAACTAACAGGGAAGTTTCTAAGGAATTAGGAAGTGGTGCTGGATTCTGCAAAAAAGCCAAGCTTTCCCACAGATACAATGGATTCCTACACTCTATTCCCATATGATTTTTATTTTTCAATAGCTGAAATAATATTTGAAGAGAGATTGGGGGCATTATTATTTATTTCAATACATAATGATGAGATAAAAAAAAAATGTAATACGTTAAGAGTTATCAGGAACATCCAGTAATAAATAGTCTATGCTTTCTTCTTCCCAAAGCTAAAGATAGACTGGAAAATGTGTTTGCTTTTCATCATGAGTGAGTGATAATTTTAGAAATTGAATAATAGTTCATGACAAAAGAGTCTGCATTAACATTATGGAATGCAAATTATGAAGAATTTTGTTTGATACTTTTTTACAAAACTCCACTTATTTCACTGGAAAAATGCTAGTTTATGTCTAGTCAGAATGTGTTTGATTTCACAGATTTGAAAACATTACTAGCAAAGCACTGTTTATGTGAAGACTTCTAAAAATATCAGCAGTGAGACATACCTTAAAAAATACAATGATGTTTAAAAGAGTTTAAAATACTATACAAAATAGCTAGAAAATTAAAGACATTCATAGATGGACCTCTCTGTTCCATGTCTATTAAAATAAGATTTTTGCAAGTTGCAAAGAACATGTATTGAAATTTAATATAAAATAAATTTAAAATAAAATCAGTCAATACGAGCTTCTCAAATATATTTTCAAATGTTTCACCTTTCTAAGGGTTGTATTTATCAGTAGTCAAAAAAAAATGTGATGACTAATCCAGAATTCCCTGAAATATGTCAGCTGTCTGAAAGGAGATGAAGTTTAAAATGAGAAGGCAGTAAACTCTTCATGATGGCTGATTAAACCAGTCAAAACAGGCTATGTTCACTTAGAAATGGACTAATCATATAGAGTTAGTCAATACTGTAATTACAATAGATAGGAAAGCAAAGAGGAAAAGAAGTCACAGTAAGTTATTGTAAACATGTTTATATTTCTTCAGAACTACTTCCAAAATGATCTGCAATTTTAGTGTACAGGACAATAAAGTTGCCCAATAACATCACAGTAATTTAAAAAGTTATTTCATTTCTTATATTTTGAAATGGTTCAAAAAAAAATCAGTAAAAGAGAGCTATGCAAATTCATGGTAGCAGTAAAGAACTAAAGGACTGTGGAAAAATCCTCAAGACTGAAAATAAAAATCACTTGTGCCCTTAAAAATTCTCCCTTTTAGTGTTTCTAAGCCTAAAATGTCACATCTAAGAGGTTATAGAAAAAGATGAGGACTTTTCCAGTGTCTAGTTGCAATTTCTGTTTAAAAGGCAATAGTAAACTCCTAATTTGGGTGTTTCAATATGTATTTGAACCAAAGCCCAGTCCACAGAGCCATACTTTCCCAAAGGGTTTTCCAAGAAAGATTGCTCTGGATACCAGTAAAATCAATTAAGTTGACCTCCTGGGAGTTATGAGGAGCCCCTATTACTTTTAGATCTGCCTTTCTCAAGTCCAACTAAGGGTCTTGCATGTAGCCTGTGGAATAGTCTGTCCACATCACCAGAAACATATTGAACTGTTAATGACATCAGAACAGAGCATTAAGCTGCCAGTCAGCTAGGTTCCTACCACAAATTTTCAGGCTTTTTCTTTGAATAGTTAAAAAATCTTATCTTGAAATGACCCTAGGATCTTGGCTTATATAGACCATAACTGATCCACTGACTGGCCATCACAAGATGGAATTGTATTGTATGACCAGCACTAAAACCATCTCTACAAAGGCAAACTTAAATCAGTTCAGAAAGCAGAGTTTCAGCTTGGTCAGCACAGCCATGGGAATACTATGTGGGAGTCTTTTCCAGTATTAACAAACCCCCACAACCAGACACTGAACATACCAGTAGTTCACAAGTTCATTTTCCGGGGGGGAAAAAAAACAAAACAAAAAACATCCTATTGTGGGATAACAATATACCGATTGGCCAAGCAGCAAGATATATTTGACTGAGTGACTGGTAACAAAAAAATAATCATTACAGTTACCATAGTTAGACTCCTGACATACACAAAAACTCTTCTCAGAACTAGATCTGTAGTAGCACCTGCTGTGTATGTATAAAGAGTTTCTGCTGTTGGTTGCAAGTCACAAGAAATATAGTCATATGTGTTACAGAGGAATGACAGAATTTTTTGTTTCTCCAAAACTGGTGTTCTGCATTTTTACCTTTAAATTAATGTTACTTCTGTATTTACTTTATCAAGTATCATGCATATTAAGGCCTATTGGTCATAAAAAAGTGAAAATCTTCATATTACTCTTTTAATGAGTGAAAATTTGAACTAGCCTGTGGTCCAATGACCTCATCCATTTCCCTTATCATCCGTGTTGGAAAGATATTTGATTAAGCCTGGGTCCTTTTTTAAGTGAACCCAGCAGTTCTTCCTCAAAAAGCAGCTCAGTATGGTTTTCAGCGTTGCTGATTTGAGGGTCTTTTACAGCATACAATATCAATTCCAGATCTGACTCCCTCTGTTATACTTCAAGCAGTAATCCATCAGGTTTTTGTGTCCTTGGACTCTTTCACATGCTCTCCAGCCACAGAACTAATACACAGCACATGCAGCAGCAGCATATACACACGGTTTTGTAATGTATGCAAGACCAGTTCTATAACCTTCAGCCTGGTGCTAGGGTTCATTACCAGAAGTGAACATATTTATAAGGGAAGATGAAGGTGTTGTGAATGGTCCCAGCCAAGATGAGTTCAAAGTCTGAAGTACTACACAGTGATAGAGGCACAGTCATGAAGGAGCAGTGACAGTAAGGAGAAGGATCCTGCAATTAAGTGTAGCTGTGTTTGCCTCCTTCCATATAATCACCATACTTCTATCTGATAGGCCCCAGTGACACTAGATGACATCCTTAAAAGGGCATACTCTGGAGTAACATAAAACACACATGTTTGTTACTGCATAGCATGTAAGTGTTTTTTCTTGACAAGGCTTTAGTGTATCAATGGCTGTTAAACATGATTTTGCTAAGGATCTGTAGGGCATCTAATTTATGGTCATTGCCTAACAGACTGTTTAAATGTTAATGAATCAGGTAGCTGAATTACATGCATGAATAGCTACATATAGTTATTTTAGACAGGCTGAAAAGGATGGAATTACCAATGCAGCTCACCTGCCACTAATGCTAAAATGTGAAATTTTTTTCTAAGTTACGCATACATATATTCCAGTTTCAGCATCAGTAGCGTTTGGTAAAACTGTGTGGATGCCAAGTTAATGAATTTTGCCTTGCCTCTTTGTATAAGTCTTTAATCCTGTGCTAAGAGGGAATTGCATGCAAGGCAGGAAATTGTTTTATCCCTCACTTTCTAAGATGGAAGCTGTGATGGAAAATGTGTACGAGGGGTACGCTGGAAATTAATCAAACATTCACTTTTAATAATCTTATTGCACTGTTAATGTGGTTTGCTTCACCCTTACAAATATGAATTGCTCTTTGTTTTCCTATTTCTTCACCTTCTAAAGCAAATCCCTAACTGGAAGGATATTTTCTTTAATCATATGGAAATATAGAATCAATTTGTTGATGAGGGACCTCAAATGAAAGTTATGAGTTTTATGGTCGATTGATCATTAAAAATATTTCTGCAGATGACTCAGAGGTCCAGAGCAATTATAAAATTCTACAGGATTCCAATTTGAATAGCTATTTTGAGAGACAGTCTCAAAATACTGCGTATTCATTGAACACAAACAATTGCATTGCTTTTGTTTAAGCACAGGAGGAAAAAAGCAAAAAGAAAAAGAAGGAAAAAAACATGGAACTGTATGGATTCTCTGAAAATAAAATTATTTTTAATACTTGATTTAAAATCAGGCAAAAGAATGTAATCACAGCTGACAAAAAAACCCTGTGTATGTAAGTTATCTAAGGATGCAACACAAAAACCTAGAAGGAAAAATGACAATATAGGCAACAAATCACTTTATAGGCCACAACAGATTAATAAATCTAACAGAGTTCACTGATATTAGTCTTGAATTTACACATGCAAATCAGGCACTTCTTGGCATCACTTAAAGGAAACCTCATTATAACTGGGATAAAACTCATGCCCAAAGAGTAAGCACTTTATTTACTAGAAAGAAAATTGTAAGTGTTTTGGCCTTGGTCAACAGTCCCATCTGCCTATTAAATACCTCCATTGAAGAGATGCACAACAGTGTGACTATAAAACATGCATGCACTGTTTTCAGGGTTTTTTTGTCAGTATTTTGAAGGCTTCTGTTCCAGTGTTCTTTTTCCTTTCCACTCTCCTCTTCTTTGCATCCACTGCTTTGATATATTCCCATATTAATCTATTTCACCACATCTCAAACAATGTTGACCGTTTTGTAGTTCGCAATTGCTCACATACATTTATACTACAATGCAATCACTTTCCCATCAGACAATGTTTCACTACAATCTCAGATCCTCTTCATGCATTTTCATGCCTATTTGCTTTAAAAAAGAAGGAAAAATTGACAAAACTTACATATATTTTTTCTACCTAAAGGAAAAAAAACCCCACAAACCCAATAATAATACAATAAATTTATTATATTCCAGGGCCAGCTGTATAGAACTACTGTCTAATGGAGTATACAGAATATACAATTTGTCTACGTATACAGAAAATAAATATAGAACCATTCTTCAGTTATACAATAAATTATGCACAAGGACCCTTTAGTCCTATAGACGGCAAATTATGAGCTACCATATTATTGATACAGGCTGTGAATTAAGTATCAGATTTTCAGGTAGCTTTTGGAATCTGAGGTTCATTACAGGCATCAGCCTTTGAAAACTCCCCTTGGTGAAAGCCTCTGTGTACTTCAAGAGAAGCTATCTAAATCAAGAAAGAACTTTTAAAAGCCCTGCTGTGCTTTAAAACTCTGATGTCAAAAGTGAGTAGAGATTTTACTACAAATGCAACACAGATCTTCTGTAAGCTAGATGGAACAGCATACAGCATGAATTCTCATAAATCTCTTAGTGTAATACTCAAATATTGATCTGCAGAGAGATCTGCAGAGATGGCGCATAAAGAAAGCAAGCAACAATTAAATGTCAAAAGATCCCTCTTCACTGGCAAAGTCTTACCAGATTTGCCAGGTTTTCTTCTATTCATATCCCTGACCTTCACCAAATACCTAGTACTTTCATGTGATTTCCAAGTGAAGATGTATAACATAAACACAATCCTTCAGGTGCAAAAAGCAAAACACACTATACCCCTTGCCTGCCATGCAAAGCAGTTTTCTTTCAAAAGAAAAGTATATGCACAGAATAAGGCAAGAAAAAAGACATTTATTTCACCCCCAGCCATTAGGCAAGGACATTTATAATTGCTGTTCTTTGCAGTTTCTCCTTGATGGGGCTGCTTCCTTTGCAGTATCTCTCCAATTCATGAAGGAATTGCTTTTAGGTTACTGTGAGCCTCAACAACTCCCACTCTGCCAGTTCTGAAAACATAGCAACAAGCAAAGAAATAACTACATAATTTGGGTTGCTTGCATCTTCCAGGGCTTATCCCTCACTCTAGTGTTACCCACTCTAATTCCTAATGTAACTTTTTGTGAATAAGAGAGTGACCATCCACAAAAATCTCAAGTGACAGTGCAGTGCCCACTCACCTTTCAATCAATACTGCATGCACCGTGCTAACCCAGAACGAAAGATCTCAATAATAACTATATACACTCTGCCAAAACTGAGAAGTCATTCAATCAAAGCATTTTCTTCAGAGAAGTAAGTAAGGCAATATATTTTGATTCCTATTCAGGACTTTTTTAGCCCTTAATTGGGTAAAACTGCCACTAAATTAAATTGATTTGTGGAGGAAGAGAACGATGTGAAGCATCATAGGAGGACTTCAAGCCATATGAATGAAGTGTCATTGACTATATTGTGATATTTAGTTTTCTATTCCATTCCTAATTGGAGGACTTTCAAGGGTGAAAGGCAAAAAAGTATCTGCAGGAAGGAGCAAAAGGCAAAAAAAAATAAAAATGTTTGTGAAAGGAAAGGGTCCTTGGGTCTTCATCCTCAACAGGCTGCTTTCAGGATATCAGAGAATGGGGAGCACTGTGCTCCGTATGCCAGAGGGGTTTGCTGTCTGACAGTGCTGGAGGCCTTCATGCTGGATTATATGTACAAGAACTTTTCTTTTCCAGAATCAGGATGACATAATATTTTTCCATTTGAATGTAGTATAAGGTCCTCATAAACATCCAGCTGCACTGATAAAATCTCCCCTGTCATAGGTGAGCTCCCAAACAATTCAAAAGTGCTTTTTAAAATTAAGTAAAAACACTTAGCGTCTATCTGCAAGCTTCTGGTAGGAAAGTATAGAGTTTAAGTGAAAACCACTTGTATCTTTTGTAAATAAGTAGAAAACCCATAGCCACTGCCCCCACTGGTAAGAAAAAGCACAGACAAACAGATAATTTAGCACTCCAGGTAGCCATATAATATAAATGTTCATCTGCACAAGTGGAAAAACACCTGGACACAATAATCATATGGACATGTACTCTATTCACACTTAATGTTTGGCTTGTATGATATTATGCACTGGAACTATTCTACTCAGTTTTCAGCTTTGAGCATGTACAGGTAATTGTTATCTAAATACTAGTTCTTTTGTGTGAATTGGCAATTGTTCCAGCCAGCACTAGCATATTGGGAATACATTAGTAAAAGTTTCTTCCTTAACTTCCATATTTGACTTGTGATTTTCAAGTATAACTCCTGATTTAACTTTTCATTATTGAGTTAAACACAGCAAGGACAACTGTAAAAGTTAAACTGTCATTTCCAAACTCCTCTCTACTCATTTTCTACCTTGTCAACCCACTCAGTCCTGATCCTATGAGGAGAAAGGCTCTTGCAGGCACAGGTTTTTTCATTTATCAAGAAATGCCCAGACCATACAGCAGCTTATAGTCTGCACTTTCTAGTTTTTAACAGAATGAGTAGAGTTAGCAAGCCAGTCCATCGTGGATCTAGTACCTATTAACATGTCAAATATCTAGCAAAGGTCTCCTGAAATAAGTAGCTAGGTTTCATAAAATGACCTGAGGAAGTTTCGGAGGTCACGTCATGTCAATACCATGGCATTTCTCATCTATGGGCTGAAAATATGCATATTGAAAATTCTAGGTGCAAGGAGACAAAATTTCACTCATAATACTGTGTGGTATACAAAGAAATAGCATCTCATATAATTTTTGAAAATTTATGAAATTTAGAAGATAGCATGTTGAGCAAAGCATTCTTACTGTTTCCTTGCACATTTTTTTGAGAATTGAGCAAAGGTTAGAAAGCTTATAGAGTTTGTCGAGTTTGTCATCAAAGTGGAAATTAAGTTTGTCATTAATGTGGAAATTGCTAAGTATATTGAGAAAAGAATAATAGAAATATTAAAAGTATATAATCCTTAAAACCTCTCCTTGATTCAGTTTCTATCTCCCCTTTCCTTCCAACTGTATATCTTACTTTTATTCAGTCTGTAATGGATGATTTCAGTAATGTTTCCTAATTTCACTATCATTCTAACATTTTTATCCTCACTTCGCAGACTATACAAGCAGTTACTTTCATTCAGGTGAACATGGTTGCAAGATTAAAACCAAATGCACATGAATAACCTTACTTGTACCATAAATATTCAAAAGATCAGGCTAATAAATTACCCCTTTCTGGAGAAGAAGTTTTCTGTCTGATTCTCAGCTTAATAACAATGACATTGTTTCACTGTCCTCACTGGAGATTCTTCTGAATTATTGTGGTTTATTCAAGAATTAATTTCCTACTGTGTTACCATATATCAAGTGTAATTTTATATACGAAAAGATGATAGAATAGTAATGAATAAAACAAAAACACAGCAGTGTGATTTGTAGGCAGAGAAAACTCTAGTATGCTATTCTGACCCTTTCTGTCTCAAAATTATTTTTGCTATTTACTATGATAATATAAAGGCTAATTATGAGAACTACCGTACAATAATTTTCAAACAGAAATGCCAATGTTTTTTAAACACAGATTTCTTTTCTTAAATTAGGCTTAACACAGTGTGAAATTAATGCTAGAAAATTGTTTCTCATATTTCCCATCTCAATGCTTCTTAAAACGAAAAGGATATATATTCTACATTTACTTCCCAGTGTGTATCTATTTAAAAAAAGAAAGACACGTGCACAGATGTGGAAAGCATAGACTCTCTTGTAGTCATCAGGGAGGTCAAAGGGTCCAATGGACAGTGAGCCGGAGATCCCTTCCTGGTGGTCTGCAATGGTAAGAGCTGAAGCAGTGCAGTAACAAGATCTCCATGTGTACAGGGAGTTCACCTTTGCAACCTGATGAGATTTCACTCCCCTCCAGAAAGGGGCACAATTACTTCTTTGTGCAACTCCTGTGACAAATCTGTGCTTACTTTCTTTTGACCCCTTTCCAAACTCCACATTCAAACTCTAATTTTTTACATTAATAATTAAAAAAAAAATATGGCGTGGAGGGACCTTACAACTAAAATAGTCATACTTGCGTAAAATAGGTGCTAATATTGTAGTGCTAGAGTGAAGTCCATGTTGGTGGACTTTGGTTGTTGGTGAACTGCACATGATGTCAGTCAAGTTTAAGATGCAAAAAAATCTTTCTTAGAAGACTATTTTAGTCCACTTAAACTGTCTGTAGCAAATAATGCACTCTTAGGGCAAGATTCACTACCATATTTCAATCACGTTTCAATGAAACAGTGATGCCAGACAACACTGAACTCAACTTTCTCACCACTTAAGACATACCGCAGATTTCCTTCACAGAAGAAGCGTCAAACAGCCAGGAGTATGTATGAATCTAGCCTACTTGGGGACATTTTAACATTAAAAATTCTTAAAATGTCACTTCACTCTCACTTATCATCACTCACTCCACTGTGTCATCTAAATCGCAGAAAGGAAGCTGCTCACCTGACTATTGAATTTTGTCTCCGTATGTCTTTCTGATTCCTCACATTAACCAATAGGCAATTAAAAAAATCAACAGAACAGACAGGTTGCAGACAGCCAACTTAAATTTCACACTGCTGATTAATTCTGAGGGAATGAACACTACCAGAAGTTTCATTTTATTGTCATATCAAATCTTCACATTTAACACTATTATGCATCTATCATTCATTCTGCAAATAAAATGTGCTTGTTCTTCATAGTTGACTACATGTTTTAAACTTCTGTTTGTCTCCTCAGAGCTACCCATATATTTGTTGGAAGAGTACGGGATGAGCATATTTTGTGTACATAAGTTTCAAGGTCCTGTATCACTCAAGTCGATATCTAACAAGGCTTGTCAAATTGCAAATCTTCGAATGCAATACAAGCAGACAATTTATCCACTGTAATCAGGACTGTTGAAAGAACCAATCACTGGCCTTAAAAAGACCACAAAGAAATTTTACAGTTTTACTGCCTGCTCAGGCGATGGCTTTAACTTCTAGCCTCCACCTTTGCTCTCACACATAGTAAGGAGAAAATATTCTGGAAGCAGTCCAGATGCATGGCAAATAGGAGAGGAATCATGCTATTAGTATGAAATGAAAGACCCTCCAGCCTATTTTAATAGATAGAGGGACTAGGCTGATATTGAATTAGAAGGTCAGAAAGAGCTTGCTGATGTTACCAGGTCTTACTGTCAGCAGACACCTGCAAGACAGGACAGCACTGAGTCTTCAAGACTCAGGCAAAAAAAAAGGGATTCTGCAACAAAGGCAAGAATGGTACAGTTTAAAATCAACGTATCTTATTACTAAGTTTCAAGAGTTTAGGAAGAACTAGGAGAAGAGGTCTCCATGCTGTTAAAGTGACTTTCAGAGAGCTGAAAGCACATTATATTCCAGACAATGAGATGCCAACAGGATGATATCCTTTAACAGGTTCATAGGCGAACAATGCACTTGTAAGACAGGTAACTTAGCTTGCAAGCTAAAACCAGCAGGTGCCAAACTGAGCACAGAATAGATTTAAATGGTGAATTATTTTATGGTAATTTGTTTTAAACCAGGAAATACAATATTTTTAACGACATCTGCAATATGATTGATAAACACTGGCTTTTTCTAATTAGTAGCTCATAGTATTTTACCATTTTAAAACAAAGGAAAAAAATCAATCAACAGGTACTAAGTGAGGTGAAAACTCACTGATGTATCTTCAAAAAGTAATTGCATGTAGACAGTCCTAATCCTATTAGTGTCTTATAACAGTCCCAAAGACCAGCCCTCATTCAATTTCTTCATAAGGTTTAATACAGTGACACGTCACATGTAGGAATAAAGATTACAGGTTACCCCCATTTGATAGATGGGTTTTGGAAAGAAACAATTCAAAAATATTTAAGAGTTATGTTGGATAATAAACTTAATGTGAGTTTGCAATAGAGTGGTTCAGACAGAAATTCAAGTGCAATCCATCAGTGTAAGTGAGAAATTATATACAGGATTAGAGATGTGACACCTTTGTATACGGAAGACCATTACTGGAATGCAGTGTTTAGCTCTGGTATCAGCTACTTGAAAAGGCCATTGATAAAGTGTGCAGAAAAGAGAAAAAAAAAAAAAAGTCTCATTAAACTGGCTCTTTTAAATTAAGAGGATGTCAAAAGACATCTTTCAAAAGCTCTACAAGTTGTTCATGAGAGAAAAAGATGTGATTTAACAATGCCTTTGAATTATCAACTGACATGATCTGAAGAAGCTGGAATCGGGGCAGATCAAATCAGATTGGACATAAACTAAACATTTTTAACATCAATAGTAATCAGTCATTGGAACAGTTTATGTAAAGGTGTGATGGATTAGCTATCATTTGACATATTTACTACCAAGTGGAAAGTTATCCATCTACAAACAAAAAAGAGAGGTCACACAGAGAGTGCAGGTCAAACACACAGGACAGAGACCCTGATCTGAGATAGGACATCAAGATTTTAGGGATCTTCATGGTTTATGTGCAGAACTTGAGATCCCTGTACCAAATGCATGATCAGAAGACTGTATGAGAGCTAACATGATCATCAACTGTATAAACAGGACTAAAAAAAAGAAAAATGGCATCTGTATTTCTCATCGCTGCCACAACACAACACTGGAGTGCTTTATCAAAACGGTAGATTAGGTTGAGTTCAAAGGAGTCATGTAAAAATCATGAGTCACATTAAACTCATACCCATTCCAAAAAGAAACTCTGATGTTTTGTAATGAGGTTAAATAAGAAATAAAAATGTTCAGTACTGATTTCCATGAATTCTCTATTACTGGGAAGGTTTTCCTGAACTTTATTTTTAACTAAATGCACACTGTTTATTTCTAAGAAGAGCTAATTTAGCTCATATAGAAATCAATATGGGGAAAATCCATGTCCTGCATTATACAATATGTCAAACTAAAAGCTTTTGAAGATCAAGACTTTATATTTTCCACAAGAAAAGACCTTTAATAGTCATGCTTGTGACCACCCACATGGTGGAATTCATACCCAGGTTGTCAGATACATAAATTCTGGCATCTCTATATCTCTTGCTTTAAAAACTTAACACTTTTCCTTTTTGTTCCTTGTATTTGTGTTAAAAATAGTGCAGAATTTACCACAATTAATTAGAAAACTTTTGCCAAAACTTCTTATCGATGAAGTAAGTTTTTTCTCAAATAAGAATGAAAAAAGTGTATATTGAAATCATTAGGTTTCACTAGGTATTGAACCACAAAACTGGAAAGTATACAATTGTAATTTAGCTGATACAACATTTCTGACAACAAAATAATTTTTGTAAAATAAAGGAATCAGTTATCACCGAAGAATCAACCTTTGCTTGTGGGACGCTTAGAATATAGCTTCTTTGCTTAATTTCTTTTATAAAAAAAAACATACATTGGGTTAGTTCCACTTGTAAACTTGTCTAACAAGGACTTTGCACTGTCATGTTCAATCCAGCATGTTTGTTCTGTCTGCACTGTGAGCCAGAGGGAGGAAGTGAGCTCTGGCCCCAGAATTGCCTGGGTCCTCAGCGCAGCCCACAACATGCCTGCATTATGTCCGTCCTATAAGGGGACTTCATATCATTTGTGTGCGTGCATGTATCCCAGTTGGGGCTGGTTAGGGCAGCGAAGGCCAGTTGGTGCTCTCAGGGTCCTGACACTTCCAACTTTCTACTAAAAGTGCCAAAAACAGAGAAAGAAATGTCTCCCTGAAGAGCTGAATTAGTTTTGTGCTGAAGAATTTGCAACATTACAAGCTGTGCTTTATTTAACATGAAATTAGTTCCAGGTTTGAATGTAAAGGCTCATTACCTTTTTTTATAGCTTTTGATAAACCTAGTCTGCATTTTCTTTCCTTTTCTTTCCTTACGAAACAAAGCAAATGAAGTTTGCATCATTCAGATTTCCTTGTAAATGTTTTGAAAAACTGTTGCTGTTATCTTGACCAAAATTGAGATCGTCTGGCAATAAATAGGTTTGGGTAAAAGTTAGTTCAGGGATATTTTAATGTATGGTCCAAATATGACTATGGGAAAATAGATTATTTTCTTTTATATCTTTATATTCTTTTAAGGGAAAGTCATAATAGGTATTTCACTTGAAAGATTACTCTGGCTACACATGAAGTATACAACGAGGTTGAATTTGCATCTGCCTCACTAAGGAGGATCATAAAATCACAGAATGGTTAGAGTTGGAAGGGACCTTAAAGATCATTGAATTCCAACCACCCTGCCACAGGCAGGGACACCTTCCACTGGCAGGGACACCTCCTACTAGACCAGGTTGCTCAAAGCCCCATCCAGCCTGGCCTTGAACACTTCCAGGGATGGGGATGAGAAAATGATGATAAAATAGGAACAACTTTATGAAGATTCCTTCTTTCCCCTGATTATAGACAGTTAGAAAAATGGATTGAAAAAAAATTCAGTATAATCGAACAGATATTGTTAATATGGGGGGGGTGGTGGGGTGGTGTTAATATATTTTGCTACCAGCTTTGTAAGGCTAACTTAGAAAGAGTACGAGTGTAAAGGTACTAAAGCAAATGAATGAATATATATATGAAAATACCTGACAAACTCTCAGAGAGTCTTAGTGTGACAAATAAGAGAGGCATAGTCCTGTTATCTGCAGGGTGTAAACAAGTAAACAAGATATCACTTTCAAAAGTGTGAGAAGAGTACCGCAGCTTACATTTTGAATTTTTTTTTTTATTTTTTATAATTTCAATGAGAAAAAAAAAAAAAACATCAATTTCGCTGAGAGAAAATGCTTGAGCAGCACCTCTGATTTCCTAGTGGCCAACATAGGGTTGGGCAGGATCAGGCATTCCTAATAAGGGGTAATAGTTGTTAATGGACAACTTATTTCATACACAGCCACTTTCTTATCTATGTATCTACCTGAATAGATTAAAAAAGTCTGGTTTTAACCACATATACTTCAGATTGTAACTTTGAAGCTCTACTCACAGATGCATCAATTTCCAGTCAAAGCAAGGATTTTCATGATTGGCTGGATGGTTTATCTGGTCACCAATGAGCCCTATGTAGACAAAACACCTGTAGTTAGTAAAATATACAATAAATTGGTTTTAGGCTCCCTTTTTTGTGTTTGTTTTTAGATATGAGTGTATATTTGGGGCATTTTCAGGCTGCCAAATCGGTCAGCATACAATAGCAGAAGAAAAACAAATCACTTTTCTTGAAGTTTGTAATAAAACTTCTGAAATGACAACAGAAAGACGTCCATAAAACCAATTTATTATAGTCTCTGAAACAATTAATTGTTCCAAGATTCTTTAAAAAAATTATGCAAGGAGTGAAAAAGTGGCTGTCAAATCACTTTGTAATTAAATTCATACATTTGCTCTTGTTTTAAAAATGGCCATATATTCCATCTGCCCATGCAAAATGCTCAAGTATTTTCAGCCAACTTCCCCCAAGAAAAGCTGCACACCCATCACGTGCAGCACACTTCGCTGTTACAAGGGCAATGGCTGTAAAGTATCCTACTCAAGACCTTCCTTTCTCTTTTATTTCTTTTGTTAAGAGCATTTCAGAACGAGAAAGGCTCATAGACTCTTTTTACAAAAGGATTATTAGGGTTTTCTGGAACCGGCTGGAACTGGTTCACTGTCTGCTTTGAATGCAATCAGAAAGATTTTTTTTCCCTGTCTTTTCTGAAAGGAAAACTGATCAGAGAGGTAGAAGTAGAGCTGGTGCGAACTACTTTGTATTACAATGTTCTCCTTCCTGGTTGTGTGCTTCAGAAGTTCTGCCTAAAGCCAGAAACTGTGACCAAAAGTCCTTATTGAAGACAGCTATGAATCTTACTTCTTTCTTGTCTTTTTTTCACATTTGCAAATGCAGATTTCCTAAGTTTGGTATAGTTGCAAGGACCCCTTAGAAAACATCTTTCTATAAGAGCCCTTACTTAGTTGCAGATCTTCAGTTATTGTTGCCACAAAAGCCAGAAAAAGCACAGAGACTTTAGCTGTCTGTTAAAACCTCCAGGAAGCACATCTGACAGAGAAACAGTGAATAACACCTGGTCCAAGGCGTAAGTGTTCTGGTCATTTACAGAGCATCCTCTGTAGAAAAACGAAAACCAAAGAACCAAGCAAATTAAAAAAAAAGAAGTCTTAATGTGGTGGCACATGAATTCTGGCACTGTGAGTAAGGATGAAAAACAATTATAGAAAACCCTGAACACCCTGGTGAATCACTGAGGGCTCTCCCCAGGCAGGCAGGCAGGCAGAATTGCTGAGCTGAACTGCTTCCAGATGCTGGTCTGAATTCTCAGTGGCACCATGATCCTTCACTCTGGGGAAAATCCCCAGATCTGCTTTTTGCATATCAACCCAGTAGTACTAAAAGTCTAAACACAGCATTTCTTGGTGGTGGACAGGGAAAAAACAAAGTAGATTAGATTCACAGAATCACAATACAAGTCAAGTTGGAAAGCACGTCTGAAAATTGTTTAATCTAATCCTCATTGCTCAAAGCAGAATCAGCCAGAGCAATATGCTGAGGACCATGTCCAGTCAGGTTTTTAATACCTCTAAGGATGGAAACTCTGCAATCTCTTTTGACAGTCTCTTGCAGCATTCAACCAGCCCCACTGCAAAAGGCTCCATCAGCACTGTTGAAGATACAGTCAAAAGAACCTTAAGAGGGAATCAGCTGAGCAGTTACAAGCTGTCTTCTGATTCATCTAATTCAAGGTGAACTGATTCAATCTCCAAGCTCCAGCAACTTAATACATATATAGTCTTGAACTTCCTCTAAAAAAACCCCCAAACTAACAAAACTAGCCAGTTGTTTGCTTCATGGCAACACTTAGAGGCTCCTACAAGATATTTTTCCAGAATTACACTGTACAGAAGATGGCATCAAGAAATGTAGCTTCACTACCCGGTAAGATTTAGCTTTCCAAGCTTATGTCTTAAAAATCATTAAGATATAGAGCTGGAAGTACCTGAAGCAATCCAGTACATTCTTCTATTGTGATACTAAATTATTTATATTCAAATTATTTTCATGAGTTGTATAAAATCATAGAGTCATATAGCAAAAGCACAAACCTACATGGAGCAAATCCATACCCACCCCTTTTTTTCGTTAATGTCTGCTAACCTAGAACAAATATTTCCAACTATGTTTCATTGGTCAAATATACTGGAAACTCATCCCATTGAGACAACTGTTCTGTGGCTTTCAATACTTGTTGATCGGTCAGAAGGCAATTTCTCAGGTACAAACCATTAGGTTGACAAATTGTTGATAAAAAAGACTGTGGGATGTAGGGTGGCAGACTGCAGAGGGCACAACAGAATGGGAAACAGACAGGCAGTATAACCTGCCAACTGGCAAGTTTCTGAAGTGTGAAGGTTGGTCTCACACTCATTCTAACACTCAGTGCTGCAAATTCAAATGCTCAGCCCTAGGGTCAACATTTGCCAGGAGTAGGAGTTAGCCTTCCAATTCAAATTCACAGTAGTAGAATTATATAGAGGTGGAACAGCCCTAAAGAGATAAATGCTTCCAGCACTATTAAGAGATAGAGAAATAAAGAAGGGGATTCAGAAAAAAAAAACATAATGAATACTGAAACCAAAACAAAAAATGTTGGCAGACATTTGCATCAGCCTTGACTCCCAGACTATATTAAGGGAAAAAGTGAAACCAGTGATGAAAAATATATACATTTTTTTCTAATAGAATCATAATATGCTGCAGAATTACAATAATATGATGCAAAATCACATGAGATAAACACAGAATGGGTAAAAAGTATCTATTTCATAAAAATAATTATTTAAGAAATCAGCTCTTAGTTTTCATGGGCCTATTTACAACTTCATTAAAGCCTATGGGAGTTCAGTCATTAGCCCAGCAAACACTGTTGGATCTGGTCCTGGATTGGGTTAGATTGGTTTTTGCATTAGATAAGGATTCTTGGGTGAAATGTGAAATTAATTATAAGCAAATTTGTTCCCTTAATCAAACATATGGCAATAGTCAAGTGTATTTTAAAAGAGAAGGTAATCAGTCAATACTGGTCACATATACCTTTTCCCCCAGTGAATTTATGCCAACTTACACTAAATTAGGAGCTATCTAATAACATTTTTAATGGAACCTGTGAAGCCCTAAGGTAAACAACATTGACAATTTCTCAGAAATCGAACACTTGTCTGTAGAAGTCTAAGAAGGGAAATAACAAATGGTTGTTTCTTAATCCAGGTGAAATTCTATTTCAGGAGTCTTAGATGGTTAAAGTACACTGTAAAAGGAAGTTCTTATGGAGCTAGTGCTACTTGTTCTGGCGTTAGTTAATGTTTTGCACCATATCAAAACATTTCTTCCTCTCAACCCGTCACTTCTGAATATTGGGTATATAACAAGTTCAATTCTTATCTCCAAAGGAGGAGTTTTCTAGGTCATCAAAAACTGTCTTTCAAAAGGCATATGAATTTTCATATGCGTGACTTTCTTTCCCACATAAAAATAATTTAAACACATGTGAATATTGGACAATAGGACCAAAAATACCACTCATTTTCTTTTACCGTAACAGAAGTAATTTATATTCAGGCAAGTCTAAAGAAAGACTTCTCCTAATGAAAAGTGGACAAGGAGAGGTGTATGTAAAATAAAAGCAAAGTTCTGTCATCCAAGAATATCAAGTATGTTTACAAAGCATTTACAAATCTGTAGATTATTTCAACCCAAGTTTTTCCAGTTTAGGGAGTGTCTATCACATTCAAAAAGCTGGATGATTTTTATTTTGCATTTGCTGTAATTTGAAACTCCAACTTCTGCTGCTCAGAGCACCGAAAGACCCTTTTCAGGCTGATTTTAGTCCTGCTCAGAAAACCAGAAGTTAAAGCCCACTAACCCTATTCAAAAATTGGCTTATCACAAGCACTTGCTCTCAGCTACTAATGTGTAACTACTTCTCTTGTCTCATGTCTGCACTGCTTCATTGCCATGGTGTATACCAGAGAATTTAGCAATCCTGTTATTAAAACAAACAAAACAGGAAACACCAATCTACTTATTAAAAGATCTCATTTCTAGAAGGGGAATCACAAGGTTGTATAACATTTGGTTGTTAAATTGTTTCCAGGGGGAACGTGTAAGTCTGATAGCTAAAGCCAAATGTGAAAGCAAACCCCTCCAGGAACAGCAGAAGGGAGGGAAGCTGAACTAAGGCTGGATGCTCTATTGATATCTGGTTGAGTGAAGAGGAGATAAATAGAAGGTACCAGTCACCAGGCCTGAGGCAAACTTGATTTGGATATGCGGGGCTATTGTGTGGGAATT
This sequence comes from Nycticryphes semicollaris, assembly GCA_013400055.1. Classification (NCBI taxonomy): domain Eukaryota; kingdom Metazoa; phylum Chordata; class Aves; order Charadriiformes; family Rostratulidae; genus Nycticryphes; species Nycticryphes semicollaris. Next base: position 430,297 of record VXBJ01000490.1, on the reverse strand, counting down.
ATTTCTGTTAAGAGGGAGTAATATTGTAAAGTTTGAGTTTCAATAGTGCATAGACATCATGGTCAACCAACTGCCTAAATGTGACTGAGATGCCTAATCTAAGATGAACAGTAAGGTGCAAAAGTTAGCACCTAGAAGATGGTGGGGGAGAAAATGGTCAGGGATTTGTACTTTTGAAAAATATGAGACTGAACCATCTCTTTACAGGAATTCTGTAATTGGAGAGGCAGGAGAAGAAACTTCTTATGAATGTAATTTGAGACAGAGGAGTGCTTAGTTTCAGTGCTGTCTGTACTTTTGAAGGGCTGAAGTAGCAAAATCAGTGCTGCTGCAGTTTGCTGCTATGGCTAACAGGGTAATGAATAGCAGGAGGCACAACTACTTGGTGTGGTCAATGCAGAAGATACTGTGCTACTTTCATAGCAGGTACAGCTAGTGGAAACCAACTCAGAATGAATGAGACCTTGCAACCCAGATAATTTTAATAAACAAGTAGTGAATGAAGATTAAGCTGGGAAGAGGAATGTAATTTGCCCAGCCTTGTGGTTGTCTCTCCAAGAAACAGATTGTTGTTAGCAGTTAAACAGGGCAACAGTAAATACTTCCTAAAGCGTATGTATAGAGTTTCTGTTGTTTTTAATAGTGCATTCACCTGTTAAGCCATATGGTTTATATTTCTTAGTAAAAGAAAATTACCTCATTGACTACCAGGCAGCTTAGTCTGATGGTGGGAACTTGAAATGGTGTCTTACTGCAATTCTGTTAAACCAAACATAGCTTGTGCATTGCTCCAAGTTCTGAGGCTGATAAGCCTCAGTTTCCAAAGTGCTTTTCCACTTTTAGTATCCATAACTAGCAGCAATAAGAGGGATTTTTTTCCCTTTCTTTTGTCATGCTTCTTGACGTCTGACCAAGCAGTTCAACAAGGCAGGGTGAGTTGATTTATCAGCTAAGACTTGTGTTCTCTCCTCTGCCCTTCTCCTGATTGTATGATCCCATTCTTTTCTCTGGCTGCACTAGCTCTACTTGTACTCAGCAGATTCTTTGCTGATTCAATTTTGTTCATTAAGCCAACAGAAAAATATTCCATCCTTTCTGCTTGATTCATTTTCTGCCAGCCCACTGACCTGAATTGGCTTGTCAAAGGGTCAGGCAATGCCAGAGTAGTGTGAAGTGACAGGAGTACATTGCTAGGAGCAGGAAAAACAACCCTTTTACCAAGAAGCAGCTATTAGATGAGCTCAACCATCTCCTCACATGGCACCCACACAGATGTTAAGCTCCAAATCATAAGCAATAACAACCTGAAGTAAACGGGTACTGATCGCACTGAAAACATGTCAAGTCACAAACTGCAACACAACTAGAGTTGGTCAGCTGCAGCTACACTGCCTGACAACCACAGAAGGCAAACTCTTAAGTCATCTCAGTGTCAGATAGTTTTGTGAATGAAAAAATAAAATCCTAATAAGTAAACAGGGAGGAAAAAACAATCCTCTGTATCAGCTAATCTTTGCTGACCATCCATGTGGATGATCTCATACTTCAAGTTAATTCAAGCTGTCTTAGCCTTCTTTTACTGAAACACTATTTGCATTTGCTGGAGCTTAGATCACACACGCAGACAGTTAACATAGACCTGCTGACACACAAAAGTTTATTTGTGTGTCCAAGCTCTCAGATTTCATGGGTTTTTTTTTTTTGTATTTGCTCACCTCCTTCCTCTGCTCCACTTTTCAGTTGTTTTTTTTTTTCTTTTCTCCTTTTTCCTGTACATGCTTTTCTGTTATCCATCAGCTCCTTTCCTGCTTTAGTCTATGCAGAATATGTGTTTAGTACCATTATAACTGTCATAGAAGTACACATAAAGGCACAATGACATAAAATATTCTAAGTAAAGCTGGGCAAGTAGTTTTGGTTGGAACTTTTTCCAAAAACAAGCCCAGCTCAATGTTAGGCAATCTATATATATTCATCATTACTTTCAGCCAATTGAAGTAGTAATTTAAGCTGTGAGAGGCATATCTAAATGAATGTGCAATAGATCCTGAGAAGAAAATGAGAGTTTTATTCTACAAAGGTATTGGTGCTACAGTGAACTTGATTCTAGACAGTGCACTTCTTTTAAGCTACTATAACCCTACTGAAAACAATACTAGCTGATTTACAGCAAGCTGAGAGAAAAAAAAAAAGAAAAAAAAAAAAGGCTGTGGGTACTGAACAGGCCACTAGCTGTTTTACTTGCTTGGGTGCTAATCAAATAAGAGAACTTGAATAAGAGAAAAAATAACCTGGACGAGTAATTGAATGGGTTTGCATGAGAAGATTTAAGAGTTGTTTAGATGTGGTTTTGGGAGATATGGTGTAGGGGAGGAATTTGTATAGTAGGGCTGATGGTTGGACTCGATGATCCCAAGGGTCTCTTCCAACCTGAATGATTTTATGACTCTATTAAAAATAAAAAAAATAAATAAATAAAAAGCACTGTTGCACAAGTAACTAAAATATAAAGGAACCTATGATGTCATGAAACACAGATTTCAAAATTATACCTAAAGGCTTGTATTAGAAATCTTTTGAAATTTTCCAAGTTGAAACTAAATTTCCATATACGGTAGTCAGTTATCCATGGATGGTCATTTTGCCATAGTGAATTAACAAATAAAGATTTTGTCTGGATTAGTCATTTACTGTAAGTAGGTGATAAGAAGATAATTCTTATTTCTATTAGATATACGTCTTGTAGTTTCCTAGGCCTTATTTGTCTGTAGCATGCCAAGACACAACACCAATACCTCCAATCAGTGCCAAAGCTGAGGAATGGGCATACTATACCTGTCACAACTTGTGAAATTGTTCTAAAGTGAGATTCTGTCTCCTTCCTCAGTTTTACCTTTGCTTACAAGTGAGCTTACTAGTGTCTCCAGGTTAATAATTTTGCATAGCTTTGCAGCACTTGAAAGACTGTCAGATACTGTATAGAATATATACAAATATATAGAAACAAAGTGATGACCCCAGAAGGTCTTACTTGACTACAAAACAGTCCCATGCAAGAGCTACAAATAACAGCACAGGGATTACAAACCGATAACAGCATGCTTGCTCACAAGTGACATGGAAGCTGATCAAAACCAGAGCTCCAGACATCATGATGCAAAGCCTGATGGTGCCTGCTACATTTCCTCAAGCTGTAAATTAGAGTGATAGGTTTTCTTTTCCACTAGCTGATCTGCAGCAGGTGCCAACATGCCTAACCTTTGACTAACAGCCAGAGGCTCAGGCTTTTACCTATGCTGTCCGGCTCCCTCACTTCCCAGCAACGTCTCCTGTTTGATTTTGTTTTCTTTTCTTCTTTTTAAGCTTTCTGCCTGCAGTGATAGCCAGGTGGCAAGAGACAAGCAGCTGAGATGCTTTGTTTTTCCCTGGCCAGTCATTTATTCCATTTCTCCCCTATTTTTTTCTTTTGCCAGGAGCTGGAGATAGTGAATGCACTCTGCAGAAAAATTGCTTTTGCGTGGTGTTCCTTATGAAGCTTCATGTCTTCTGAAGGCAGCTCCTCATCAGTGAGAGAGCAGGAGACACAACACAACATACCCTGAGTAAATACTCTTGGCATTTGGGACTGGAAATGTTTATTAAAAAGGAAACAAATCCAGCTCAAAATACCAAGAAGTGTAATTTATTTGCCTTTAATAACAGAGCAACATAGAGCTGAAGACAGGGTGGAGAAGAGGGGAAAAATCACAGGCATTTCAGTTTCAGATGATAAGCAGAAATGTGCAGGTGTTGTGCATTAGATGACCTTCCCTATGTGGGTCACCATACATCAGTACTCTGTTAGCAGCCTTACCTAGGGCATCTTGATGCCTCTCATTTCTCATGTCTTCATACAGGAATGATTACAATGCCTAAGTATGTATAGGTTGGCTTGCAGACTACTGAGCAGGAAAATAAATCTACAAATATTTGAAAGGTGTAAAAGCCATCAAGAGAGAAGAATTATTTATCATAGCGATAGGACTAATTTAATGTCGAAGCAGCACAGAATGGGAAGTCAAATCTACCTAGCAGTGTTTCTCACTTTACAGTATCTCTTGTCCCTTTGTGCTTTTCTCAGGGAAAAAAGGATGCAATATGGGTACATTTGTTCTTCATTCCAGACATAGCGTATAAAGAGGTTATGATGACATGACACTTGTGCTTGTGTATGCATGCCTGTGTGGCACAGACCTCTTTCATCTTGACAACAGAAGCTGTTAAGTGACCTATAACTGATATTGCTGATTTAGAACATCCTTTAGCTTGGGCTTGCTTTTGTAGCTTTTGCACAACTGAGGAAACAGGCTTCTGCTACTGCCTGGAAATGTTTGTGACCTAGACAGAAAGTATCTTTTCTTTGTGATATTTGATTTTGCATGATATCAAAGAAATATTAAAAGCCTGAAAAAAATTAGTTCCAAGTTGAAACTGTGTTATATTACTAGTTAACATTCTTTATATTAATATGAAATGAAATTCCTTTCTATATTCTACAACCCATAATTTAGGAATTCTATGTGGACAAAGCTTAGACTTCTGTTTTGATTTTGGACCTAGCTCTCTAATATGAAAGGAATTAAAACAATTGCACTTTAGCGTATGTGTTCATGTCTGCTGTGGGAGCAAAAAAAAATTAATAAATTTGGAATTAGATGTTGATAAAGTTGATCACAGCTGAAATTCTTCACAGAATTTGAATTCATGCAGACATAGTAATAGTTAAATTTCTGGGCTCCATCTTGTAGCAGATGTGATAGAATCAGGATCTGAAGGTGCCCTGACCGTGACATTTCCATCCAAAGGAATAGGAGGTTGTCTCTTAAACAAATGGCAGTTGGCTTTAAGTTCTGTGTGTCATGCACGCAGCTGTGCAGGACAGAACCGTTACATTGCAGCACTTATCAGAAAGAAGGAAATCAACAGAAATGTATGCAGTCCTGGGTTTTTTTTATTTTGTTTGGGTTTGTAAGTTTTTTTTTTAATTTTTCAATAACTTAAAGAGAAATTCCAAAATGCAGCTGGACTTAGAACACTGCAGCAAGTTTAAATGTTATTACATAGTAGTAAGGCAATTTTATACAACAGAATTCATATAAATGTTTGGGGTTTTGTTTTGTTTGGTTTTGGTTTTTTTTCTACTGCCTGTTCTTCATTCATTTTCCTCGAATACCTCTCTGGTATTTTGTGTTCAGCCAGAGTGCAATTCTGCAGCAGTATGTCTGCCCCACCCTGAGGGACTTATGAGGCATGACACTGGACTCCAACCTAAGAGACTGAAAAGCGCCTTTGTTTGCCTTTAAGTACCCTGCCTGGAAACACTGATGCTTTACCACTGATCTCTGTCCTCCTATCCCAGCAAGTGCAGCTATAATGCTTCCTTCTCATTCCCTGGACAAAAATAAGCAAGTAAGTAAATAAATAAATAAATAGAACGGAGCACTGCTAATTTACTTTTGAAGGTAAATGACTGGAAACTGTTAGCTTGTCCTATGGAGGCTGGCATATTGACTGACAAATTCAGAAAGCTAGGTACAATCCCTAGGAAATCTGTTGATTGTGTTTATTTTTGTAAATAGAACTGATGTACAGTTGTGGAGAAAGCTATTAAAAACTGGGGGCAACACAACTTGCATCTGAAATTACTTGCAAAGGCTCTGGTCTGGGAGCAGTAGAATTAAGTTTCCAGATCTAGTAGATGCTTCCTGGATATTTTTGAGCATTTTCCTTTGTATTTTTTATCAACATTTCCCTTGTCTTCCCAGAGAAAATTTCGAGCCCTTTTCTCACCTTGGTTGGAACTTAAGCTGAGCTGCTTTCAGAGGAAGTCCAGGATCTGCCAGCACCTCAAGCTATTACTCCACTGGTGACGGTAATGTTTCTGACCATGAAAACCAGATTGATTTCTGTTTAGCGATTTATGGAATAATTCTGTATACAGTTAGTAGGTGTTCAGATAACAGCCAAACATTCATGAATATGTTTATGAATCCTGGCACTTTCAGGAATTTGCAATGGGTGTCACTGCCTTCCTATTCAGTGCAGTCTGTTTGCCAGTCTTATCTTACTGTCTGCAAAGTTTGACAGCCATCAGACAGAAAAAACAATCAGGCATCGCCAGAAGTAAAAAGGTGAGGTGAACAGTTCAGAAACAAATTGCAGTCTGGCCAATTTGTTAAGTCTGAAAGACTTAGCAAATACTTACAAATACCAAATATATCCTCAGCTTATGGAAATGGTTTGGAAATTATTCCAGAGTAAACAAAAGAAAAGCTGACTTTTCAAACATTTTTTTGGTTTGACAACTACACTTTGAGCAACTCTTACCATAAGTAATCACAGATGTCTCAAAAAACCCCAGTCATTCGTGTTGCAGTTTCTTTATTGTTTTTATTCCCTTTTATAACAGAATGGGAAATGTCCATTTGTCTACTGGATAATTAGATAACTTGACCACGGATCCTTTCTTTTACTTATGATTCATCTTGAATAGGTAATTTAACTGTTATTTAACCAAATAGTAGAACCTGTTCCATCACAAGGTGTTCAAGTGTTGTCTATAGAGGACATTAAAGCCCTCAGAAGTAAAAAGAGGGGCAAGAGTAACAAGTTGCAACAGTGAAAATGCCAGTTAGATAAAAGGCAAAAATACTTACATGAGAGTGGTTAGACACTGCATGCCAAGAGAAGTTTTGGAATACCCATTCATGGACATTTTCAATACTTAGTTGGACACAACATGAGAAACCCAGCCTAACTGTAAGCTAGCCCTGCTTTGAGCAGGAGGCTGAATTAGATTCTGACTTTCGGAAATGTAGCATTGTAATAACATTTCTGGTATTGTTGATTCTCCAGTATCATAAAAGGGAACTGGATTAGTAGATATGCAAGGGGTAAGCAGTGTCCTTTCATATATACAGGGTAACACTAAAGGAAATATGGATGTGGGTGCTTCTCAGATGCCAAAAGGTTTCAACATAGATGCAGTTTTCTACATCTTTAGCTAGACCTGTGAATTCTCTTTAAAAATCTAGAGAAAACCACACCTCCTCTAGCCATCATCATGTAATGTCTGTTGGCTTCTGTTAGAATGGGCAAATAAAGAGACAAAGAGCTTAGGGAGCTTTTCTTTTTTTTTCTTTT
>VXBJ01000490.1:377115-423083 GCA_013400055.1 Nycticryphes semicollaris | reverse complement strand
TTTTTTTTTTTTTTGAGGATGGATGAGTTTTTATCAAAAGTTTAAGAAGGTATTTGTGGCCAAAGTAGGTAGGCAGGTATTGCCCAGAAGAAAGACAGGCAAAATCAGACTCCTATTTCTCATTCCTGCTGTTCGCAACAGGTCTTTCTGGCATTCAGGCTCTGCTGGCTGATAAACAGCCTCTCATCAAACAGGACACAGACTAAAAGGTATATCTAATTGGCTCTGTAGACTTGGCATTGATAACAAACAGCCCAGAAGTGAGCTACAGTATTTCTGGGTTTTCAGGATTCTTTAGCCTAGGCTGCATTCCTCAATAGCCTACATGTGGCTTTTGTCTGGGATTTAACTGCTCAACATCAATAGTATAGCATAGAATAGAATAGAATAGAATAGAATAGAATAGAACTAATTCAGTTGGAAGGGATGGACCATGATCATCTAGTCCAACTGCCTGATAAATTCAGGACTGACCAAAAGTTAAAGCATGTTGTTAAGGGCCTTGTCCAAATGTGAATGCCTGTCATAACAGTGGCAGGCATAGGGTATCAGTCACCTCTCTAGGGAGCCTGTTCCAGTGTTTGACCATTCTCTTGGTAAAGAAAGGCTTCCTATGTCCAGTCTCAACCTCCCTCAATGGAGCTTTGAACTATTTCCTCACTTCCTAACACTGGATGTGTTAGGATCCTAACAGCACCTCCTTCTCCACTTCCCCTCCTCAGGAAGCTATAGAGAGCTATGAGGTTGCCTCCTTCTTTTCAAACTAGACAAAACCAGAGTCCTTAGTTCCTCTTAGGACATTCCTTACAGCCTTTTCACCAGCTTTGTTGCCTTCCTCTGGACACTTTCAAGGATGTTCACATCCTTCTTAAATTGTAAGTCCCAGAACTGCACTGCAGCAGTCAAGGTGAAGCCGCACCAAAGCTGAACACAGTGGGATAATCACTTTTTGACCAGCTGGTTATACTGTATTTGACGCATCTGGGGTTGCAGTTTGACCTCATGGCTGCCAGGGCCCACTGCTGACTCATCTCTACATCCGGATGCGTAGTCCTGAAGACAGCCATGCTGATGCCATGCCCTGCAAGGCCAGTTGCCTTATACTGCCTCTGGGAAGGTCAGGGAGCTGGAAGCCATGACTAACCCTCTTCTCAGTCAGCCTTTCTGGCTAACAGCAATTACCTCATTGCCTAAGTTGTGTTCCCCAGTATGCTGGCAAGGTCCCATCTGGTTTACAGTCCTCTCAGACAGTCAGAAATGAGGTTTAAGGAGGCAGACAGGCCTAGGGACAGGTAACTGGAAATGGAATGTTGGAAAGGAAGAGGAAAAAAAAGAGAAAAAAAAAAGAAGACATCAACCTGCAATTTGATCCTGTTTCACTTCTCTCCCACAGAATGGCTATTTGCATAAAGGTGTCTTTCTCTTCTGTGATAGAGAAGGAGGCCCATTAGGAAACATGGCAGGAGGGACCACTAATCCCATCCATAAGTGCTGAATAAGTACTTTGATACTTTGACTGTGAAGGGGCTATTTTCTTTAACATCTTATATAAATGGCTGATATCAGGCAGGATGAATGTGACAGACACCACTCAACCTTCAACATGCTCCTATTATTCTCTCTCCTCCAACCTTGGAATACTCTTTTATTTTGAGGTCAGCCTTCTTAGGATGTATCCTCGGTTTTCCCAGCACTGTACTCCTTTCCCAACACTAAGAATGGGACTAAAGATTCTTATGTGCTCCCCATACCTTTGACAAATGACCTCATCCTGTAGGAAATACATGTAATGCAAACAAAACATGTTTCTGCCTCTCAGCTAATCAGCTCACTGGCAGCCTTGAGGTGGAGAGTATTTCTACTAAACTCAGTGGAGATAGAATTAACTGATTAAGTAGGGCTGATGGTTGGGCTTGATGATCCCAATGGTCTTTTCCAACCTGAATGATTCTATGATTAGCACCAAAGTGAGGGATTTAAAAATCAATGACTTTGAAAAGGAGAAAATGTGGGCAGCTCGCCTATTAAATATCTTTACAAGACAATAGATCTTTCTCCCATTGGGAAGTCACCTTGATGCACAACCTGAAATTACATCCTCCTGAGCCTTAAACGTTTCAGAAGGTTTGTGTATATTTTTTTTCTTAGGTACACCCTACCAGCATCCATGGAAATAACAGGCAAAAGCCAAACCTTTTTCTTCATTGTTATCTATCACACAACATCCTTAAGATAGTTTAAACTGAAAATTCCTAGTACTCAGTGTTCACCTTTGCCCTCCATATATGTTAAACCAAAGCCAACTGTTTGTAAACATTTCAGTTACAGTTCCTAAAGTGTAAAATAAGAGATTATGATTGTTGACTTCAAACTTACCTTTGTTCTTAAGTGTTAAAAATAGAAAGTTAGAATATGACTTTGCTTTTTGGAAAACTGAATATTCGTGAAAAATGAGCATGAGAAATAACTGAGACTTCTGTGTCAACAGCATTTGCCAGAAGTCTGATGAGAACAGGATAAGTGTCACTGTTTCAAGGAGCTTTCATCATTAATATTCTCATATGGTTTTAGTGACATCATTTACCAGAAATATTCAAGAGGCACTAAAACCAGAAGAGATGACTGTAATAGTATATGGTACATATTTATTTTTAAAGCAGAAAATATTTTCTTTATTAGTGGGTTTCTCTGAATTTGTGAGGTCCCAAGTTCAGATAGTAGGTGTGACAAAATTTCAGTGTGGTCTACAGCACACACAAAACTCCTTGAAAACAAAAAAAAAAGAACATGGGATGCTGTTACTACAAAAAAACTTTAGTTAGTAGCTTTCTTCACAGGACTTTCAAAGCCTAATCATTAAAATTAACACTTGAAAAATTACATTTATATGTATATTTAAAAATACACAAAAATTATATTTATTGGGCAACATGACAAATCTGGGGTACTTAAGTATTGGCTCCCAAGTGAAATGATTATTCTTAATTTAGTTAGATGGAAAAAAAAGATGCACAAATTTGGATTCATCAGTTGTTTTAATGCTATGCAGGAGTAGGCACCTGTTAATGATGAAATCTTTGTCCTTACACTGCACAGGAAGAAACAAACTATAGCTTCAAATAATAATTTCTGTGAAACATGGAGGATTCATTAAGAAAAAGAAATCTTTCAAGACAGAGAGATCTTTCTGTATGCTAAAGAAGACAAAGATAGGAAATCAAACTACAAACTAGGAAAAAGACAGTGACAACTAATAGGTGTTGTTTCAAACTGTGCATATTTGTGTTCTAATGGCTAATTAAAACTTCCACAATGTCTTTAGCAGTTACTCACTCCCTGTGTCTGAGTTGAGGAACAGAAAAAAAATAAATTTAAAAGTTCAGGAAACAAAGCAAAATGGAAAAGACGCTACAATGGATGCTGCAAAGGATTGGGCTTTTTTTGTCTGTGCATGTTGAAAAATATTCATTAAAACAAGAAAGAGATTTTTCTTGATTTTTTAAAGTGATATCTTTTCCCCCACCCCCCAATCTTTTTCCCCTTGTGCTGTCTGGAGCTCTGAATCTTTGCACAGAAACCATCCGTAGACACCAGCTACCTCTGCCACTATTCACTATTCAAATTTCCTGTTGCTTATTATCTGATGCTTTTCTCCTCTCCTATTTAGTCTTACATGCATATGCACACCTTCCTCTCCTTTTATTTTTCTTAAAAAAAAACAAACGCCAACAAGCCAACCTCTTGCCCTTTTTAATTTCCTCCTCTACCAAGAGCAAATCTGCAGGATTACAGGGAAAACTTGAGAAGAAATTAGAGCAAACAAAACCATTGGGCGTCTTTACAGAAGGGCAATAAGGAGAGGATGAATCATCTGAATCATCCCATGACTACTGAGTTAGTCCCCCTTGCCTTTCTCAGAAGACAGGTAGCATAATGATTCATGAGCGTTTGGCCTAAGGGAGCCAGAGCAAAGCTCAAACACAGACGGCACAGCCTGACAGACCTACAGTTCTGTAAAATACTTGTGGGAAATGTTTTTATAAGAGGTGTCTCAGAAGCCCGTGTAATTGCTTGGGCTCCTTAAAAAGAACAATCCTGAAAGGCTTAATTTTTTTTTTTTTTTTCAAAACTACAATTCACATATAAGTTAGACTTCTTGGTATCTGTTTTCCTTAATCACTGTATTCTGGACTTCTCTTTGCAGATTTTAAGTTTGAAGGAAACTTCCTGTCATAAGTATTTATAACTTTTACTGACAGTGCTAAATGTTTGCATACATCTAGGCAATTTACTTAATCTGTTGAGGCTTCAATTTAACAAATAAACTATCTGTGATCTGTACATCATTGAAATATATTGCACATCAAGTTATCTGGTAAATTGAAACTAAAGTAAATGAAAATACAGGATCATACTAGGAAATCAAAATTCATTCCTTGGTGTACAGAAGCTTAGGAAGATTCCCAGGCTGGAATCATTCTCTAGAGGACACTAGCCAGAGGAACTGCAAAAGAACTAACAGGAGACTGTAAGATAATAAATATGTTAAACTACGAAGTAATGTCTAGGAACTAAGAAACTGATTAAATAAAACTTCCATATCAAGTAAATTAGTTGAAATTATAACAAAAAATAGAAATAGTAGGTGTAAAGATAATTATGATATGACAGCAGAGAAATAACTTGGATTCCATAGTGGCAACTGACTTTGTGCAGGTGTGTTAGAGTTCCTGGAAGAGAAAAAAAACAGTGAGCAACAGTAACATTTGATATTCCAGTTCAAGATGCAGTTAAATATTCAAAAAGGTTCTTTTATAACTTGAAAGATTACTTTTGTTAAGAGTGTTTTTGAAAATCAAATTGAACTAATTCCAGTTTGAAGGGTAAAACCATAGGTAGGAATCAATGGCTGTTTTCTGTAAGAGATTCTAGTTAGTCCCAGTAGCATCTATACCTGGATCTGTTTTTTATTATCTTGTGCTGGAAAGGTATAAAAAAAAAAAAAAGTGATGTGACAAAGGTTGTTGATATATTAAATTATTCTGGATGACAAAACAAAAAATCATGTGTGATGATTCCAGAAAGTTCTCATATTGCTGAGTGACTGGGCAATAATTTGAAAGCCAAGACTGGATGGCGACAAATGCAAAGTACCAAACACAGAATAAACTGAACAAGGTTTAGCATACATACAGAGTGATGGGCTCTACACTTATGATTCCCATTCAAGAATGAGATTATAATTATATTTAAAACAGTCCTATTAAACATCAACTTAATGACCTTAGCAATTAAAAAAAATTAAAATATTAGGAATTATCAGAAAACATCAGTATTAACACTGCTTAAATCTATGACACAACTACATCTTGCATATTATGTGTGATTCTTTTAGCTCTGTCTTACTAATAAGATACAGGAAAGATTGGAAAGGTACAGAAAAAGATCAAAATTGTTGTCAAAGCAAATGAGAAAGCAAGGCCTGAAGCTAAGGGAAGTAGCAGTTTTACAGCAATTTGCCTAATGCCTTTTACTGAGAACTGTTTAGCCTCGCATAAATGATTTCGGAATTATTTCATTCTAGTTAAAATAACTGTATCAGTGGAGGTAACTTCTCATTCCTCCTGTCCTGTGTTGTTCAGGAAGCCTGTTTATAGGAACAGTGGCTGAAATAACTGCAAATTGAAAGTCCTGCATTGTGTTCCATTTGGACAAGAGATTTTTAAGGTACTTTAATAGAGTAGATACAGATGTATATTTTGAGCATTCAGAAAAAAACGTAAAATTGAAGACTTAATTTGCAATTTCTGAATGTTATTAGAGATTTGATCCTGCTGCTACTATATTGAAGTTTGTCATGGAAAATGAGAAATAAAGCAAAGGGAAAATGATCTCCCTAAACAAGATCCTCAAATAGACTTATAATGGGAAGGCCTCCATGAAAACAGATAGAAAGATCTCAAATGAAAGTTAGACATTTTACATTTGAAACTGCAAATCAATACTGGATGGCTATGTGGGGTCTGGTTAGATCTTAATCTTGAACTCTTCAGATCTTTCTAACCTAAAAATAAGCTCTATTAAACTGTAAAAGATCCCATAAAAGGATTTGAGACTAAACTGAAGGAAGGTTAACATGGTTAAATCATTGATCAACCTGAATGACTGCAGGCCATTGAGAATGCTGAATAAAAAGAAGCAAACCCCATTAATTACTGATCAAAGATAGAAACATGTCACATGATTACAATTTTCAGACATGTATCTGCATGGAGATATGTCTTTCACTTCTTTGAGACTTCATCTGGGAGCATACCTCGTAAACCTGTCTTCATAATTATATTCTTTACAACAAACTTTTCACCTGTGTTGATATCAGCTGTGCCTATGGCTTTCAAACTAATTCAGGAGTTTTAAGAGTCAAAAGTTTTAGAAATATCATGGTTGATATACTGGCATTTACACATTTGTTTTAATACCATATCCTCATAGACTGCAACACAATTCCAGTTTTCAGACACTACACTATTTTGTGTCATAAATCATTAATATCTTGATATTCTGATCATTCAAAAATTCCTAGCTGAATTCAGAAAAAAATGAAGTCTGAGTCAATTTCTCTGAGCCAATTTATGAACAACTAAGAAGGAAGAAGAAAGAAAAATCTGGATAAAAATATTATTTTTTTTTTTTTTACACTTTCAGACCAATGCAAAATACCTTTCAAGTGTACCTGGATATTTTTAAAAATCAAAACCTCATGAATATTTAGACCTCATTGTTTAAAAGAAAAGGACATTTGTACTAGGTGCAGGTGGGTCATATATCTTATATCCAGGTCACTTGCACTTAAATTTCTCAGATAACTTCCTGAGTAACTTGGGAAGTATTTGAGCTGTAAAAATCCAAAGTATTTCAGTCAGACTATAGCTCAACTATTTTAATTTCTGATTCTAAGTGATATACCTTTTCACTCTTTAGTAGGTAGAAAAGAAATATGAAATAAAAAATCATAAATACTGGAATAAAGTTGTAAAACATGCAGTCAGGCAACAGTGACATTCAGCAGCCGTACTCATTTAGACAAAAAAAAAAAAAAATCTGGGATTAAAGTACCACACATAAAGTGAAGACTTTTCATGTCATAAAGTGAGATACTGCAATATTTTAGTAGTGCTGCATTAACTTTGAAATCTTCCGACTCTATGGCAGTTACTTTTCATGTAGCTGATAGTTATGCTTTGCAGTTGAATCCTTTGGGGAAGCACATATTAGAGTGGAAAATCATTCTGGAGCCTATTACAAACCATTACATAGCACAAATATTATTAAAATTACATCAAACTTACAGCTGCAGTGAGGGACCAAAACATAGGGGATGAAAGATCCCCTCTGGTGTAATTATGTTCATGTAGGGGTAATGTAAGAAAAGTTAAGTGGAAGAAAAAGGATTTCTTTCAACTCAAAATATGTATGGTGAGAAGCACTTTTTGTCTCACATGGATGATAATAGTTATATTTAAATTCATTTCAGTCAGAACACCCTCTTTCAGCCAAATTTCTTTGTGATACTAACAAGATGAGAGGCTAACATAAATCTGTAAGCCAGATACATTCCCATTTAATTATTTGTATGATACTTACTAATATAAGTCAGAAAAGCAATCCTACTATTCATTGTTTTTAAACACAACCTTTTAGCCTAGCCTTTATTTTCATTGACAGTAAAAGTCTAGAAATTACAAGGTTATTTATGTCTTTGCTTTTACTTACTCTGAACTATACATGCACACCTATATTTTGTCAATAAACTCTTTCCACCTTCAGTTAACTATTGAATGCAGTAACATGTTCAAACAAAATGAAAATATGAAAAAATACCACTTCGACCATTTTGTGCTGGTAAGAAAAGCAAGCTCTGCAGGAAATATACATTTCCACCTGAAATATGGCAACAAATGGAATTGCTGATACTTTTCTTCCTAATTCCATACTGGATCAGTGGCCCAGTGTACTCAGAGAATAAACCTCTTTCTACTGGCTAACTGACACAGTGTTAGCACCCATTCTCTCTTCCCAAGGCTAAATAGGACAAAACAGTCTCTGCTCAGCTATTAAATGCTTGAGAATATCTAGTCTGATTTTTGGGGATGATTGCTGCCCTATGATAACTCTCAAATTTTGCAAAGAAATTTCTGGGGAGATTACTTGTTGGCTCAGGCCAAAAGGGTACCAGCAGTCATTCCAGAAATTTCGTAGTACTGACAACAGTACCTGGAAATGCTTAATTTATTAACAGAGACATAAATTGGTCTTCTATGAGGTTCTGTCTCATTGAATTCATACTGGCTGCTTAAATACACTAACTTCTAAACATAACCTCACTAACTTCTAAACATAACCTGTACCTAGATTTAGCACTGAGCGTTAGATTCAAGATAACATATATGGCCTGGGCATTTGCCATGTGTGGGGCCTCACCTCCAGAGGTTCTCACAGATTTCACTTCTACTGTGTGACAGGCACTGTGATTGATGCCTGTCAAATATTTGCTTTCTTGTCCTTGCCTGTGAGAAAATGGATTGGTGGAATGTTTTTGAGGATATTTTTTATCCATGCATGCATTTGCTGAAATGTATTCATGACAAGAAGAAAGGTCAAATAACTGGGTCGGCAGCAGCTGTGCTGTGCCTTGCTCTTGGTTGGCATCACTCTTTTAGAAAGTTTTGCTTTTCTCACAAGCAAGTTATGCTCTCTGTTTTATGTTCTGGAATTGTGTGTGTGGTGGTACCCAACAGCTACAGTTAACCACCCAATAACTTTAGTTAATCTTTTGGCATATGTGCATCTGAGTAGAGGAGCACATTGAATACAAGAACCAAGCAATTGATAACTGTGAATATCTGAAGCAGCCAGCATTACTGAGAAGGAAATTGTGGCAGGAGTATTCCCGCTACTGAACAGCCTGTACCCAGCAATATTCCTTGGTGGATACAGTCAGGAGATATAATCCTAACCACTCACATCGCAAGAATGGTACAGCCAAGAACACGGGAAGATAACCTAGTCCTGAAGGACCTTGAAGCGATTAAAATACCACTGCTCTGCACGGTTTGCCAGCTAAAATCTAGAAAGTTTTTTGCCTTAGCTCCATTCTTCCAGTCTTGTCCCATCTGGCATCTTACATCCTGACATCCTATCTGTCACTTGTACAAAGTACAGGAAAAAAGGAGGTTATACAGACATATACTTGGCTGACTTTACACCACTTCTGGATTTTTTTCCAACAAGGTGGAATCTTCTCTCATTCCTTGATAGTTCTTTTGAATACAGTTTTGACACCAGCCTTGGTTTGACTTTGAAAGCAAATTTAGAGAATTTGGAAAAATATTTTTGTCATACTGGAAAAGTATTTTTTTCATACTAGAAAAATCTCTTTCTTTTCACTCTAACCACATTCACACACCCGCTCCTCCCCAAACATCTACTCACCTTCGTCTATTTGTTGACTAATTCCCACATCCTGTCACTTTGTAAGCACAGTCAATACTCATACTATTTTTTGATTTTTACTCAAGGCATCAATCCCTACAGATAATGAGTTCTCTAGCAATGACCCTTTGAACCTCAGGGAGGAACTTCCACTATTCTAGAATAAACTCTCTGCCTGGAAAGAATGCCTTTGAAGTTTTCAGCAGGGAGGTCTTGACACAAGTCTGCAATCTCAGCATTTACCTAAAAATGGAACAGACCCCAGACCCCACAGTTAGAACCATTCTTCAATTTATTCAAATTACAGTTTGAATACAGCCCTAGATTTCAAAATATTTTCTATTTTTATACTTGCAAACCAAAATGAATAACTGAACTAATCAGACATAATTGAATGACCCCACAAGCCAAACAGATTCTGAGAATCATCTGGGACTTCAGAGCAGTTTTCTGGCATCATTGCAGTTCCTTCCCTTGCACATTAGGACTTTCAGAAAGCATCTAAGGGTAGTTGGTACAAAGAGGCAGGAAGTTTACTGCACACTTGCACATTCCGACTGTCCACTCCTGCAGAGTGAGGTCACTGAGTCCTGGAAAGACATCTAAGAGAATTAAACTAATCTCGTAAACTGACATCATCTGTGAGGAATTAGAGAAAGATGTACCGGAAAAGTAGAGTTATTAGTATTATAGAAAAGCCACATAATACAAATAAAAACAAGTATCTAAAAATGCCTGAAGGCAGCTCAAATTATAGGGTGAGTGCTATTTTATAATTATGTATAGAATGTTTTTTGTTTAATTATGACCTCATTACTTTAAGATGAAAGTTAACATCAGTATGAAAAGCAGTAGGAAACCAAATTTAAACTTTCAGCAGGGGATGCTGAGATATATTGTTAGAATCATCACTTTAAGACTGACAAAGTCATGCAAACTAAAGGAATTCAAAATGGGTCATGCACTTCAGATGACCTCTACAGGACCCTGTATACTACATCTACTATATGGCACAGGACCAAGTTGTGTTTTGTTTTGTTTTTCTTAAGCAGTACACTGTGTGTATGACTTTAAAAAAGGAAGTTGCTGAGGGCAAATATATTTGAAAAATATCCATGTCATTGGGTTTACCATAAGAAAGGAAAGAGAACTTTAATCTCAAGTCGGAACAAAGCAGCCACACTTTCATCTGTGACTTTGTATCCTAATACAATTAAGGTCACATTGTATTGGTACAGCAAATAATTTCTTTTATATATAAAACAACTGCCTTGATTAGCATTTATAAAGTAAAACTAATATTCAAGCAAACAAAAAAGACACTGGGATTGTGGCAGTGTTGAAAACAGAGGAAAGTATATGTACTATATTTGGAACAAATTTCCACCTCTTCTGAAATTTGCATCTGAATTATGACAGAGAGAGACATGGAAAATATCTTTCACATATATTTGTAACAGGAGACACAAACTGTAATATATTCCTGGATCAGTTGAAACTGAATGGTTGACACTGTCAGGACTAAACCCAAACAAGATGGACTACAGTCTACAGAGTCTATCACTGGAGTCTATGCAGTGATACTCATAATTGTCTTTAAAGTACCAGTTGAGATGATCCTTGAGAAGGATATTCTGTAAATGTGATATGTAAATATTGCCAGAGCAATGTAAAGTATGCATTGGTTTTAAAGATGGTCACACAGTCTGAACACTTCCCTGATAAATTGCATCTTAGTGTTAGCAAGGTGATATCTAACACTCATGTGTTAACATTTATTCAACTGGCATGTTGAATCAGTTTTAGGTAGAAAGCATAACCATTGACTTTTGAGATATGTGAAATGAGTTCAACATTTTTGAGTGCAGTGTGGCACCACGGGGGAAGAGCAAAGCATCAAACAAGTAGATCTCTGAAATCTTAGACTGAGATTAGGCTTTCTTAAGCAGCCATGACCAGCAAGGCTCTGCTGTGCCTGTGGTCTGCATGCTGCTGATAGCAGAGTGAGACATGATCTAAGTTCTCCGATTTGTTCTCTCATCCTTCGAACTGGTATTACAGAAAGCAACTGCACTGGCTGTTTAACCATTTCGCTGGTGAACTCCACAGGAGACCAGAGTATTACTCTGATTGCTAAATTTTACCTTGAAGAAAAAAAGATAGATCTAATAGATTAAGTTATTTAACAGCCATTCAGACAATGGTAAACCTGAACATTTATATGAGGCCATGTGAGGAATTTTGTAAACGCTGAAAAGGTCAAAGTAAATCTTTGGCACTCTTGGTAGTGCTACTTTACTATCACAGCCTTGGGAAACTTATTTATGAAACAGATTATTAATAACTAATTTGGAAGAAGAGCACTGAAAACTCATCCATAGCATTCATAGCCTCCATAGAAGATGTTATGTAAAGTTGAATGAACATAAGAAGTCTGAAATAATGAGCAAATAACTACATCAGAAAAGCATGAATCAAAGCCTTTTTTCTTAGAACTGAAAAAAAAAAAAGAAAAAAGAAGGGATAGAACTGTCACTTCATAAACAGCAATTTTTGAACATTATCTTTGAAAGAAACATTTCTATAACAGCACATGAAATAATGGATGAGGAAGCCCAATCAAGCATGGCAAATCATATTTAAAATAAATAGTCTGATAATAAGCCACTTCAAGCTGAAGGTTTTGGGGGATAGACAGTATGGGCAAACACATTCAGGTTTTTGGAATCTTTCTCACACTAAAGTCTTTACATTTCTTGTACATTCCAATTTAATTTGTAAGCTATAAAAAAACCATCTTAATTCCATATATTTCTTGGAACCCAATGCAGGTGTTTTTTGATGTTATTAATATTAGACATTGTTAGTATTATTCACAAAATTACACACACATGCACACACACACACCCATATATATTTATATAAAAAACTAATCATTAAGCCTGCTTCTTCCACAATGATTTCTAATGCAGGATGGTTTCAGTTCCCTTTCATCAATATTTAATATTCCATGAAAGAGAATAATTTCTCAAGACTCCTGATATGGGGACAGTTTCTTTCTTTCACAGGAGAGAGTAAAGAATGCATAGAACAATGTTAGCTAGACTTGCTTTCTGAGGGAAGGTCTTTGAAAACCTCTTCCTCCCTTCTTGTTTCTTCTCTGGATTCTCCACTTCATTCCCTTTAAGGCAACTGGGATGGAAGGCGAGGGTGAACTGATAAGTGACTTAGTGATCTGAGGAAGAGAAGGACAAAAAATACATGAGAACAAAGCTCTAGCTACTTATTCAAATGGCCTTTTTAAAGGCACTAGTGTTGGCAGGATCAGGTGAAGATAATGGTGTCCCGTGTCTCTGAAACATTTCATTTTGATTCTAGAAAGGTGTCTTGTGCTACTGATAGAAGCTTGTCTCAGAATATTAGACATGAAGTCATCTGGGGTGGGATTTAGCTTCAGACTACACACCTATATTTCTTGGTGCAGATCTATTACAGAGCAGAAAAGCTGTTCTACTCACTGTAAATAGATATCTCATGGCTGGTCAGCTGAATAACTATTTAGGATCCACAGACCATTATGACTAGTTCTTCAAGGACTGCCATCAGAGTGTAAGCATCTGGTGCACATGTCTTTTCTTAAATTTAGGAACCTGACTGTGAATCACAGTCCTGGGTCTGCAGTAGCCACTTATACAACAGAGGACATAGCTATTATTGTACATAAAATGTCTTGTGTTTTGATGAATAGGCAATGTGTTCTTTTATTTCCTTGCAGTTATACCTTTTGCTTCCTTCCAAGATTTTGAAATTGATCTGACCAGGTTTTGTAACTGGCAAAAAGCTGAACTAAATGTTTTGTTCCCTTAAACTACTTCATTAGAAAAAGAGAAGGAGGAAGGCAATTAACTTCTACTGGAACTGTAATCTGCAATTTATTTATGCCAATTCTGGATGGACAGGCTTTATGGAGAGCATATGCTTTATATAGTAGGACATATGGCCTCAGTTATCATGGCTATTGAAAATAAAAACAAATTGTATACTCTGTATTCATATTCATGTAAATTACATATATTTCCAGTTTAAGCCAGTAGGTTTGCAGTGGTTTTACTCCATTATAAGACAGAAGAGAAAGGGGCTCCGTAACTTAAGTCCTCTGTCTTCTATGCTGTATTTACAGATTTGCAATTTTGTTAATTTTAGCTGTATTACTTTGGGTTTGCATCTATTCAACTGAGTGGAGAAATTGATATGGAGATAGTTTTAAAAATTATATATAAAAAGTACCATGTGCAAAAAAAAATCACATTGAGTGTTCATTTGCAGTAATTGAGAGATGTTTTAGTAATGTATATATCAATTCAATTCATCATTTCAAACTAAAAGGATTCCAACCCCCAACTGAAAAGGTTTTCTAGTGTCCATTTGAAATATTGCTTGGAATGGTTATTGTTTGCTAATTTGGAGGTTTGATAAGTTGAGGTTCTTTATACTGAAGCACAAAGCAAATCATTGTGGCAAAATGTGTTTTTTACGTTACTGCCTACATGGGGGAAGTGTCAGAACAATGCCTTACAAGGTATTTTTAGGAAATCCTATCTCTTCTTTGCTCCTCTTTGAACTTGTTTTTATGATTTCAAATAGGTCCATTTTTGCAAATGCATTCTATTGCAGATTTTCACTCTAATTTTCAGTTGAATACAGTTACCATTACTAGTTCTGTCATGATTATTATAATACTGTAGCATGAGCAGAGAAATCTACAGAAGCATGACTGTTTTCTAGTTCCATTTATTGGGTTTGATTCTATTCTCTGACTTACGAGGCACTTAAAACTTTCTTTCATCTCTCTCCTTGTAAATGCAGCCTCTTTCACAAATTATAACTGTGCTTTTTTTACTCATTCTGTATTGCAAGTGGGCAACAAATTTACACTCCCCACTTGACTGCAAATCATTAGCGTGTGTTCAAATTCTGCTTTAGCTGTTTATTTAGAATCTCAGAATAGTGGCATGAATAAATGAACAACTTACACCCAGCATCCTGACTGATTTGTACAACTTGAGAATGTTCCAATTGAAGGATCCTACATCCATATATTCAGCCTACTTACCTGAATAGTTCCCATCTCAAATTGTATTCTTTAACATACAAAAGAATTCAACTAATCTAAACTTTCTAATATCAGCCAGTTTAAGACAGAATACAAGGTACTTCTTGTATCTTCTACTATATCTACAAGGTACTTGTAGATATAGTAGAAGGTTTATAAAACAAAGAAGATAGTTGTTGAGACTTTTAGTTAAATTACTTTGTTGTTAGTTGTGTTGCGCATTATCTTACTCCTTGAGTGCTCCTGTGAGGGTCAGAAGGATTGTGGAAAATCTCTGGCACTGAATTGCTGGGACACTTACCTGGAACTCTGAAGGCCTCTGTTCTGTTCCTCCAGCTGCCGCTATCCTCCCAGACCTCCTCACCTTCCTGGGCAGAAGTTTCCTTCCTCTAATGGCTGGACAGAGTTATTGCAATTACAGGCCTGAAGAAATACATTATTGCATGTGACAAGGACATATTCTGTGATCATAACGTATTTTATATTTTTAAGGCAATGGTAATTATATTTAACTACATTATACATACTATTATATTTAGAGGTTGATATTCTGTACCGGTTTAACAGCTTTCCTGACTTTCCAGCACATTCTCAAGGGTTGAAGTCTCTGGATCTATCTGTCAGACAAATCATAATTTCAAAAGACTTAAATATTATTTTTAAATCTGCAGTTGTAGAAAAGAAAAAATCCACTAACAAACCACAACCACTCTTTGTTTAAATATTTAAAAACAAAATCTGGGGGGAGGGGGCTGGGGCAAGGGCCGTGGTATCTATGAGGATAAATGTTGACCCTGCAATGAAATCAACAGATGGAAGTGTCTATCCTATTTAAGAGTTGTTTGGTTACCTTCAGTGTAATTCTAGTTAGCCATGTCATCCTGGCAGCTCAGTGGCTCCAGTACTTCTATCCAAGGCCATGATCTGACAAAATAGGCCTGAGAAAACAGAATTTGATCATGAAACAATTTTATAGAGGTTATAATTTCCACTGGGCAAATAAGTGGAGTGTCCTTGGAAAACTCTGCTTTTTGTGCCAGCTGTAACTAAATGCACATGAATTAAGAATGAGCTGCCAGGTGGCTAGGGACATAGTTTTTGCAAAAACAGAGCCTGCACTGTGCAGAAAAGTACTTGGCACTAAATGTTGTAGCAAAATGTGATTATTTTGAAATCTATTATACAATATGGGTAAAAGTAATTCCAGTCAATCTAGACAAAGAGAAGAGCAACACAATGAAAGTGGACACATAACACCAAAAAAAACCACATTTAACCAGTGTAAGTTCTTTGTACATAATTTTAGAGATGCATCATTGCTTTTTATGAAAACTAGACTATTTGTCTCCTTATTACAAAGTTATGTTGCTAATAAGAAAATCAGTTTTGACTCATAACATTCATCTTAGCACCAAAGTAACAAAAGGATAGCAGTAGATGCTCTGCCAAGTCACTGTCTAGTCTTACCACAGTGAGAGTAAATCGATGCAGTCTTTCTTCACTTGAGCCGGTGTCACAGGAGAAGCAGGTAGGCTCCATTTATTGCTGTAAACTCTCCTCTTCATTGAAATCAGTGAGACAATTATGCCAGTTTACTGTTCTTTAGTTTCTAGGAAACTAAGAAAGACAATTTTCTTCCTGGATTACTTTTTGCTCATGGCAGATTGTGTAGCCACAGACAGTATTTTGCAATTTATCCAGTCATTATTTTATCTGAAGAGCTCATCGTGTGCATGCAACAGCCAAATATACCTTTAATCAAGATACCTCAAAACTGTAGATACAATGTAATGGCTGCTTCAAACACACAGGCTGACTACAGCTGAGAGTCAGAGATCAGTGTCTATTAAGAATGGAAAATATTTTTGTCAAAATTTTGAAAAGCAGCTAAGATTAACACAAAGAAGTGGAAGCAACTCTCTCTGCAAGACAGTCTGTGAGTTTTAGCTATAATTTTTGGAAGTTTCCAGTGATTCCTGACAGGGTCTTTTGGTGACTACTGCATTATCAAAACAGATTGCAATATCTCTGAGGCAAATGCCTGAAGCAGGGAGCTAGACAAACTCAGAGAAAACACACTAGGTCACTCTTACTATTATTCCCACTACACTACGAAGTTGTTACCTCCATGGGTGCTGTCCTCCAAAACTGCAAGATATGCCTCCAAGCAGCAGTGTCTTGGCTCTCCATCACGCTGGGTTTCCAGTACTGCATCTTGAATTACTCATGGCTCACTGGATGTCCACCCAGAAAGTAAAGATTGTGCTCTTGGGTGTTGGAGTCACCGTACTCATCAGAACGCAGGACACCTTGGTTCTCCTCAGCAGTCACTCTCTCTCCTCACGGGAGATGTTTTCCCTCCTTGCACCATAGTACCAGCCATGCTAGGTGAATTCAGCAGGGAGGGGAGGGGACATTAGCACTGGATTTACCTGTTAATTCCAGAATTGGTAACTCACAGCTTCAGGGCACCATTGAGATGTTCCCAGCTCCTGTTGAATTCCACTGAAGCTAGATTTGGACCCCTACTTTGAACACAATGTGGCGCTCACTGAGATTCTTCCTGAAAGCTATTCATTTTACTCTGATTATCCTAGATAGCATTACTATTTCAAGACAGCAGATAATGCAAGATTCTTGCAACTATAATACATTCTTTAAAGTTACCAGAGACATCCAAAGCAGTGAAACGAGGAAAGGTCAAAAGTTGTAAAATGTTGAACTATGCTTCTAGAGACCAGCTAAAAAAAAAAAAAAGAGAAAAACCCAACAGCAAACAAACTGTTCAAGTAGTACTTTTGATCTGAGTCTGCTGTAGGTCCCTATCATATTGCCTGACCTTTGTACTGAGGCTAGAAATATGAGGTTTTTAACTCCACAAGCTTCAGTCCGATGTTGAGAAGTAGGGTAAAATTGCACCATCACAATGTATTACTGATACATATAATACTAAATTTAAAAATATCCTGCAGAACACATATCTTTGCAGCCTCTTTTGCTATAAAAGACGAAAAAGAAAAAGAAAAAGAAAAAGAAAAAGAAAAAGAAAAAGAAAAAGAAAAAGAAAAAGAAAAAGAAAAAGAAAAAGAGAAAAAGAAAAAGAAAAAGAAAAAGAAAAAGAAAAAGAAAAAGAAAAAGAAAAAGAAAAAGAAAAAGAAAAAGAAAAAGAAGAAGAAGAAGAAAAAGAAAAAAAGATGAAAGAAAAAGAAACAATAAGAAAAAAATAGGTTCTTCCACTTCTTTATGCATGATTTCCATGCTTTGTACGAGACTGATTTATGGTTTATCCCAAAATAACAAAAGAATTATAACGTCTCTACATAATAGATAATTCCAACTGCACCCTGTCTTTGTTACAGGACAAAGTCATCAGCTAAATGTACTGTAGAAACATATATCTATCTTGCAACATCTTGATATTTATATCACTTCCTTTTAGCAATCAGCTAATTTTTTTATTTTTTTTTTTTAATAAAGGATACAAAAAGCAGCCTTGGTACATATTCATGTTGTAGCTATTTCATGAAAGATCTTTATAACCCATGATACTGTCATTATAAAAGCTTTAGAAGGAAATACTGTGGCCAAATATCCAATCTCCCCATACCCTCACTTGTCAGCATGTGGACAGAAATAGCTATCACACTTAAAATTCACACCTTACCCTAATCCAAAAATGAAAGGCTTGTAGACAAGCCTCTAGTCCTGCCTAATAAATTTTTCACCATACTTATGAATTGTTGTATAGTGATATATAAAATGTCCTGAAGCAGTATATTGGAATCCTCATACCGGAACATGAATGTTAAAACAAGAATCTAGACTTCATGTATTTATGGTAAGTCTATTATAATAGTCTGTTTAACTTTTCAAGATTGCTGAGATGCCAAAAATTCTGGCAGCTGGAAATATCCACTTAAATAAATTACAAAATGTTCCTTATATGGCATGAGATATGTATAATACTGTCACCAGTCTAGGTATTCTGCAATTAATAAGGGCAAAGTTACCAGAAATGTTTATTTCAGAGTTAATAAGTAAATAACTAAAAGACATGCTAGGGAAAATTGTTTTAATTATAATTTTCTGCATTTCTTTAAAATTTCCAGGTATCTTATCAGAAAACCAAATTATAGGAGTGAGGTAAGAAGAAAGACTGAGGAAAAAATATTTTTAATCCATTTCTAGATTTGTGTATATACAGATGTAAGTATACTGTTTTCAATTAAAAAAAAATGAACAAACAAAAATCCCACAAACAAAATCCAACTCTTACTTTAAAATTTACTTTTAATTTTTAAAAAGTTGAAAAATATCAATGAATATTTAGTAATTATTCATGAATAGCAATTCAGTAGAGTTTCAGGAAAAAAAAAAGGCATACTACAAACAGATTGTGTTGCTCTAAAAAGAAACATGTAAAGAGGCTACGGGAATAAAAATGGGAGCTTTCATAAGAAAACAGGAAAGAGCTGTTGTTTTACTTACTTTAGGTCTCCCAGTTCTAGAAAGTCATAAATGTTACATAACAGTAAGATAATTTTACAATTTCACTGTGTACAATATTAAATTACTACAGATACGTACTTCCAAGAAAACATACCCGCATTTCTGGGTTTTCATATCTGTTATCATCCTATAATAGCAGCAAAGAATTACAGAATCAGGCTTTTATATCAAAGTCATTGAAGCAGGAATATTGTTAAACTGCTCATGTAAAGCTCCAAATGGGCAAGAGCTAATGCACTCAGTGCACATTTCTACTTGACAAACAACAATTAAATATTGGGGAGAGGCTGATAGCCACAATGTTCATGAGAAAGGGTATAAATGATGAAGCATCTGGATAAGACATCTAGAAAGCATTTTAGTGACCCACTGTCCACAGGGTATTTGTAGCTACACTAGAACTCCAGGCAGATTTGTAGGTAAGAGTTCTTATACTTACAATTCTAAAACTTCCTATAAAATGCCAAAAAGCTGCATAAGGATACTATGATGTATCTCCAACTGTATCGTTGCACACTACATGCTCTAACTTGCTACCGTCAGATCAAGGCCTTAGAAAAGATTCAATGACCAAAAGCAGAGCTAGATTCAAAGTGCAATTAAGATGTTAAGATGCACATTTTTAAACTTCAAGGGTGATTAAGCACTGGAACAACTTGTTATGGATGCAGTGTTTTCTCTCTCACTTGAGACCTTTGACACCAAATTGGCTGTACCTTTCTCAACAGATATCTCTAAATCAGTCAGAAGACCTAAGTCCTTAAATTACTTAAAGAAATTATATGCATATTGCTATGTCAGATGTGACAGCACGAGCATAACATCTGGCCTCAAGGTTTAAGAAATCATGAAAAAATTTAGGGACTAGTCATGCTAACTCTGCTCTCAAGTTAAGGGATAGAATCTCTCACAAGAACATACAGGTGAAGAAACCCTGTGATGAGTAGGTAATCATCTTCAAATGTGAAAATCTATTAAAATAATAGATTTTTACAAGATTTTCTCTCATGTCTTTCCCATGATGAAAATAACATCTTCATTAGTATTCGTACATTTCAGGTATTGCTATTTGTTGTTTGACAGATGTTAACTCAGTGCGACTTTTAGGAAAAAAAAACCCACAAATAAACAAAGTGATCCTACTAGACCATATGCAGCATACTGTGTAAGCAGCTGCTTATTATCTGCATCAAAGCAAAACCTCCCATCTCATTGCAAGTGAACCACTAGAAGGACCTTCTCAATCACGTATCAGATTTTTGCACCATGCAGAAATGACCCGTACAAAAATAACAAATGTCTGGCAACCACAGCAGGTGAGGTTGTCAACTTCCATGTTAAAGTCCATCTGACCATTGACTCTGAAGATAATACAGGAATTAATTTTTACTTCTCTGCTGCTATATACTATTTGCTTACAATACTTGCATTAATGAGGTGGACTTCATGGGACCATATGTGGATGACTGGCAGGCAGTGGCAGGTAAATTTCTGCTGACCCCTAGCTGCTTATATGACCTGGTATTTATAAATAGTAAATCAAAATTAGTATATTAAGTATTTTTATCACTTATGTATTTGCAATACTGACATTAAAATATCATTCTTTAACCATCTAAGATTTGACCTAGTGATCCTGAATTACTTTTGGTTAACTTAGAGCATAACTTTAAGAAATCATGACTGAGAGTCAGTCCTGGTTGAAAAACATCACTTTCCCAGTGTCGACAAGCTTGAAGTTATTTCAGTTTGAATTTTTTTCTAGCGTCAGATAACCAGACGTCAGATTTGGCCCTATTACTTTCCTGTTTTAAAAATATGTCTTATATCAGAAATGTTTTCTCTTCATAGACACACAGACTTTCAATTTCTTTAAATGCTTACATGACAAGAAGGCAGATTTCACACAGTAGAGAAAACACTTGTAGACTGTTAATAAGTTACTTTTCAAATCCCAGGAGAATAAAGTAAATAGATTGGATTTCCTCAGTTTCTCACAGTAAAGACAAGTTTTCTGGATGCTGTATAGTCCTTGTAGCTTTTTTCTGAATCCATCTCAGTGTTAAATTTACCTGTAGCTATTTCCTTGTATGGATGATGGACCTGGACCATGAGTTCTAGACACATCCCCACTAACAACCTTGATTATATCAGTCTCAGTAAGAAGATCGACCTACTTCTACTTCATATTTCTCAGCTCCAAGCTGCTATTAGGGCAAGTCTCACAGAATTCACTAAAAAAGTGGCTCCCAGTTCCTTGTCTGCCTTCCATAATTCTAACAACATATGGTTTCTCATTCAGCCCTTGGTGTCATTTATCTCAGATTTTTTCCTAAAATGATTCCACTAGTTTGGACACAGCTGTCTGCAAGACCATACTCTCTACACATCATCTGTTATGGATGTGAGCCAGATCAAGTATTGGAACTTAGTATGTGGGATCTATGTCACCTAAGGTATCCTCTACATTAGTTGAATGGTTTGGTGTCACATTAGGCAATTTACTGATTTCCCATAGGTCTCAGCAAGAAGACAGAAGGTCAAGCAGCAGTTTTATTAATGTCGCACTGAGAAATTGGGGAAGGAGAGGGGAAAGCACGTACCAAACTAAGGACAACATGAAATAATTTCAGAAATAAAACAATGACAGCTGGCTCAACATTTTTCCTCGGTTCATTCATTTTTGTTCAGAGGATGACCTCCGAAAGTTCCTACATAACCATATGCCCAGTCACGGTCAATGATTCTATCTGAAATATTTGTCGAGTGTTTTGCCACTGCAGAATAAATGTGCAAGCACCTGAAATGTCTTAATCTGATGAGTAGCAAGTCACAAGGTGGGATACAAGAGACCAACTCTCTTGATTTCAAGCCCACAACCGTCCTGAACTTAGGGAGCTGCTTCCCTAAATTGTTGCAATCTCTCTTATGCACAGCAGGCAGCATGGGAGTGTTCACTGCAACACTACTGGGATAAAGACATACCTGTTCTGCTGGGTCCATTCTACCTGTGCTCTTTTCTTAATCTAGCACAATATGAATATGGCAGAGGGAAGAAAGCTAAGCATGAAAAGCAAAGAACAGTAGTGATGCTAGAATTGAACTAGTAGCATTCTCAGTGCCAAACTGAGATGGCTTTATCTATTATTAGATTCAAAACCCCTAAACCTATTAAAAATAATTTTCTGAATCGGGGGTGGGGGGTGGGGGAGGTAAATAAAGGAAAAGGAAACAAAGTGCACTGAAAAAGAAGACTAGATAAAACAACAGACACACAAAAATAGTATTTCCTATAGGAAGTTTTAAAACTAAATGATTTCCTATATTTCTGTGTCAGGAACCTTCTGCAAAGTTTGTATAAAAGGATCCTTGTGAATCCAGGACTCCTCAACTTTGTGCCAGTAGCCCACAAAAATGCCTTCTTTTTTGTTTACTCTCTCTGTCTGATGTCAAATAAATCTTATGCAATTTGTAACAATAATCACACAATTTCACAAGAAGGAAGAATTGTCCATTGCTGGTGCTACCTGTGACTCAGTATGTAAGCACTGTGCAGAACAGTGGCAGCTGTAGTATAATTGTACTCGGGATGAAAAAGGGCGTGACTCCACTCTCCCTGGCACATATTACTACTTGAGTTTTCTCATCACTGCAGTTGCTGAAATTATGACTATTAATGTATATTAAGAAAGCTCTGAGGAGATTAAGCTATTGGGGAGCCTAGGTGTGATTAAGGAGATCTTGGAAAATCTCAGGCAGTCTTAAGTAGAAAAAAAAATACTGCCTCTTGCCCCCCAGGATCATGGCTTACCCAGGCTTAGACATTTCTGCTTAAGGAAACCATGTGATGAAAAGTACAACTGCTATGGATATTTGAAGAATTTTAATGTGTTTTTTCTGTTACTGTGAGGTACCTACATTCTTCTTGTAATGAAATACAGGCACATAACAGCTTGTAAAACTGGGTCCAAGTGGTCAGCACATAAACCACTCAACACTTAACAGTTATTGGCACAACATAAATATTTGCATTAATATTCTGCTGGTGACAAAAATAATAACACACATCTTGTAAGGGTCTTTATGTTATCCTGGCATCAAGTGAAAGTGTGCTGTATGTTAACATAGGTGTTCAAAGGTCATAGTTATACAGTTAGGACAATATTTATCAGAGGGATACACCCCAAATTTCAGTGCAAAAGGCAGCACCAGGATCAACATCAATATACCGTTTGGTCTCTGGTGACTTTATTATTCACTGTGTATCCTTTACAACCTGTCTAACAACCCACCTGTCTGCCACAGTTCCTGATTAGGACAATAACTGTTCCACTGACAATGCCCTAATTTGGACTAAAATTCATCCAGTGAGACTGTATGTCTCTACGGTGAATGAGTCTCTAAAAGAAACATTCATGTTCTGTTGTTATCCCCTCCTGCTCCCCCTTATTCTCACTTCCTAATGCCTTATTTTGGGACCATAAAACACCTATCATAACAGAGTCCATAACAGAGTATGGAGCAGGATTGTCAGTGAAATGAAAAGTTGCAATAAACATTAACAATTGAAATTTTCAAGAACAAATGTAAAACCAACAGCAGAGAAGTTCCTACAGTGTTCATGAATGTATTTAACTGGTGCAAAACACCAAAATAGTATTGTACATTATTGAATGCCATCTTCTGGCATATCATGTGTTTAACCATTTAGGTTAAAGCTGGAGATAGTATTGCTTATACTGTCTAAAAACATCCACTGTAAAATCCTAGAATTTTGTTCCTACTTTTTGCACTTGGAATATCCTGTGTAAGACGTCCCATGGAGCCTAAAAAGCAGTATTGTTGAAAGTTTTCAGCAAAAAAAATCAGCCCAGTATTTCAAAAAATGAAGTTCAAAATCCTGTTAGGCTGTGAAAATCATATATCATTTAACTAATGCTACCATGTTTATGACATATGGATTTAGCATTTGGCAAGTGTGAGATTTATTACTGTTCCAAGTGTCAGTGCTTCTCTGCTCTCCGCAAAGCACTCTAAATTCAAATGGCAAAACCAGTGTCATCACCTCCTAGTGGTTGCCAGCAAAACAACCCTTTTAATTAGCTGAAGTGACCAAGGTCTGCGCTTTGCAGCTGATGGCCTCTTGCAAATTGCAGTTCTCTCAGGGGATTCCATAATATCTGATCTGAGGCTTTTCTATGTTTCAACAACATAGAAATTGAACACAGGAAGATGACATTAAATAAAAATATTAAAATAATGTTGACTGAAGTTAGGAAGTCAAAAGGAACCATGATTTCTTATGCAAATCAATGAGAAAGTCTACATTAAGTCACAGGCTTTAATTACATAATTATCATAATATGCCTTTTAGGACAACTGTCCCACTCCCTGAAGAGTACAGAGCAACACCCAGGGGCTAGAGGAAACCTGAGTTATGTTTCTTACTCCAGGGACTTAAATGCATTAAAGAAGTATTGTGCAAAAAGCAGCAACATATTTATCAACAATTCTGAAAGAAGCAGCAGATCCTAGAAGCAGAGACTCAGAGTACAATGTATATTGAAAGGGACATTGGGAAGCCAACTAGTTCAAGTGTCTCCTCTAGGCGAGGTCAACAGTTATTTCAGATCATGTGCCTAGAATTTTATTTATTTTTGTTCTGGAGATCTCTGAAAACACAGATTCTGGAGCTTCCTGGGTTGCCTGGTCTCTTGCATAATTATCCTCATAGTGACCATTTTTCCATACTTGCACTCAGAACCTCCTCTTATTTCAATTTATGATGACTGCTTCTTGTTCTTCTGCAACACACCTCACTAAACACCTGCCTCCTTGATAACATCCCAGTAGGCACTGGAGGGTCTGCTCTGAGGTGCCCCTGAAGCCCTCTCTGCTCTAGGCTGCACAAATCCACCTCCCTCAGCCTCTCTTCACAGGGTCTGCTTGAGCCTCTTGACCATCTTGATGGTGTCTGTTGAACTCGAGTTTTTCAGTGATGTTGGGACCACAAGTCAGAAATTTGGATATGCACTGATCCCATACATAAGATGATGAGAGAGAAAACTTCTTGCATGTTATTTCACGTTCTGCTTTTTTGATATTTTTTTTCCAGCCTTCTGGCTAGTTCCATCAGCTTTTGCTATTGGATAGGATGTTTTTGCAATATGTAGTATATGCCTCACTTTCCTGTTTATATTTTAAGAATTTTATGCCAGAGTTGTATGTCTAAGATAAGAAAATGATTGATAATTTACTTTTTTGCTAGTATAACGACATAAAATATTTTAGTAAGCATAAAAAGTTACATATTTTCCCTGGAAGCAAAGTCTTCTTTTAGTGTTTAGCTGTATGTCAATCTACTTGTCTTCAGCCTCTAACACACTGTCCAACACTACTTTGCATATTTATGGGTAGAAGTAATTTAAAAAATGTGAAATGGCTTTAAATAATTAGTAAAACATATGAGCAGGTGTTTTGGAGTTATTCTGGGCAAATCTATAGTTCATTTTAAAGTCAACATAAAATTTCAAAAATAAAATAAAGGTTACTGCAATTGCTTCTGGTTTTCACCTGATCAATTTTAATTTTATTTCTGTTTTTTATTTATTTAATTTTAAAAAGCTGACCTATTCTTAAAGACATATTATGTGCAAACACTGTATCTATGTTTTGTATAAATCCAAAAAGCTCCCCTACTATAAGAAGGCTTGAAGACAGAGTTTCTCATAGAACTTGAATATTTTTAGTTATTACATTTAATTATTACATTAGGACATTGATTAGCGTTTTGCTCTTTAAGAAGTTCAGTAGACAAGCTATGGAACTCATAAAGATATTTCAGTCTTTTCCTAAATAATTGTTACCTGGAAGATGCAATACCCAACAGAACAAATGATCACGGCAATTTTGTTCCAGTAGCTGACTTATTTGATAAAGAAATAGAAATGAGCTAATGAAGGAATTGCATTATATGAAGCTTTCTTTTTTCCTATTTTTTGGCTTTTTCTTTCAGCTTCCACTAATCCTGACCTCATGGATCTGAACTTGAATTTGACTCATTGCCACAGGATAGCACAAATGCCAAGGATTTAACAACATTTAAGGAAGTATTAGAGATTTATACTAATAGAAGGAATGGCCCATTTTGTAAAAGTCAAAACTGAAAACATTAATGTTATTAAAAAATCCTAGCAGGAATATAAAGCTTTCTGACTTATTTTGTAATTTATGTTTTTGTGAGAAAAATATCAAATTATCCCATGTCTATTTGGTGTAAAGATTTTTGCCCACCTGACAAATCCTATCCTATTTGATAGCCACTATCAAATGACATATGGCCATGAATAATGCCTGATTCAAAATGGTAGTCTCTAGGTTAGGATGTCTGGTATACATTCCCTCTAAGCAGGATCCGGGCAGACTGTACATTTAATGAGCATGCTGTTTGGGTTTTTTTTAACCAAATTTCATGAGTGGCACAGAGTATCTGGATGCCCGATGGAATGTACATATTGACTTCTGTCTGTCTCAACTCTTTTTAAGACCAATAAATTATCAACCAAAGCCAGCCCATAGGGAAAGTACTTTTATAAGGGCATTTAATTCACAGTTGCTTTTGAGGGAGTGAGTGGGGATTAGAATAATCTTTCATTCAGTGAAAGAACAATTCCTTGAAGACGTGTGAGCACATACAATTATGTCAGAGCTAGTTTTAAGAGTTATGGCAATTTGAGAAGAGCATCTAGAATTAGAATTTTGCTCACTGTTACCTTTTCTTTCAGGCCATAATTTAGAATTACAGTAGTGATTGCATTGTTTTTCCGCACAGCCACTGAGGATGCTCCCTTGTGAAGGAATGATAAACGTGATGCATTTTGAGAAACGTGTGCTAGTACTGAAAAATATAGTTATCTAACCCTTCTATATGGTTAACTTTTTTGGTATCTCAGGTACATCTTGATCAAAGACACATATCTTATCCAGCCCTCTAATTTACCTCATTAAAACAGTATCAGATATTCTATTTTTTTTTTTTTTCTTAAGTGGGTAATTTCAAGACACTGTTATACCCTTAGAAATGTGAGTCTAAGGAGCTAGCTGGCCCATATTATAACCATGGTTCTCAGCTTCTTTTCAGTAATAGATCCCCCTTATGTACATCATTCTCAAACAAGCACAGGAAAGAATCTCTCTTCAACTATCCCCTGAGGCTCGGTGAGCTCTGGTTGTGGCAGGCCAATTGTGGGGAAGGGATTTCAGACAAAGGGCACATAACACTGAAAACTCCCTCACTGGCATTTTCAACCACTAGATGTCAAATCTGTATATATATTTAATTGTTCATTAACTTTTTTGAATTCTTGTGTAACCAAATCTAGTTTGTTGTGGCACTGTTTGCATGAGTCTCACTACCGCCAACTCAACAACCATTCTCACACCCTTGTATTTGGACATCTTTGCCCCAGGGGCGAGGTTAGCCAGCAGTAATGAGAAGTCAAAGGAGGAATACAAAGTGTAAGTTTGAAGCACTGTGTTTTAGAGGCAGAATTTAGAGGCTGTCATTTGGATCTACAGCACAAATCATTGAGCTCTTTTCAACTGCAACACCTTGGAGAACTTCACCATGAGAACTTCACCAGGATAACAGCAAAAGTGCCCTTGAGATAAAACCCACCAAAGAGGCTTAGTAGAGTAAAACTAGCAGTCTTATATGCCCTCAGGTGTAAACAGGACTTCAAGAAAGCTTGAGGAAGATTATAAAACTGCTTGTTCTGGGTTAATCCCTACAGGCAGCTAAATCCCACACAACTGCTTGTTCACTTCCCCCACAGTGGGATGGGGGAGAGAATCAGAAAGGTAAAAGTGCAGAAACTCATGGGTTGAGATAAAAGCAGATTAATAGGTAAAGAAAAAGCTGCATGCATAAGCAAAGCAAAATAAGGAATGAATTCAATACTTCCCATCTGCAGGCAGGCGTTCAGCCATCAAGCAGGGCTCCATCATGCATAACAGTTACTTGGAAAGACAAATGCCATGACTCTGAATGTTCTCCTTTCCTCATCTCCCCTCAGCTATTATTGCTGAACACAATGTCCTACGGTCTGGGATATCCCTGTGGTCAGCTGGCATCCGTTGTCCCAGCTTTGTTCCCTGCCAACTTCTTGTGTACCACCAGTGCTACTTGCTGGTGGGGCAGTGTGAGAAAGAAAAAAGGCCTTGATGCCATGTAAGTGCTACTCAGCAACAGCTAAAAATCCCAGTGTTATTAATGCTGTTTTGATCACAAGTCAAAAACATAGACCCATATGAGCTGCTAGGAAGAAAACTAATCCTATCCCAGACAAAATCAGTACAGTAGTTTACCTGACTCGTGCCTGTGTTTTTAAAACTTGGAACTAAGCGGTGATCAAGGACACAAATCACTGTTCAACAATCTGTGTTTTCTTTGTGCAAGTCTCTATACCAGTGTGTGAGTATCTTCAGATGAAGAACTAGGGTATTAAGTGTGTGAGCCCTGGTAGAAATGAGGAGCAATTTCAGTATTCTTGGCTGTAGAGCTTCACATAATCAACAATCAAGGAGTAGAGTGTAACATCATTCCAGGAACCCTACTTACAGTGACTTGTCTGGCTGCAAGTTAGCTTTCTGCTTACCTGGCATCCCTTTCCTCACTGCCATAGATGCAAAATGGCTTGTTTGCAAGAAATCATCATCAAAAAACAAAACAGCTTTTCTATTGCTATCACCATTAACAAGTTGAGACCTGAATACCAGATTGATGTAAAGTGATCCAACAATCCCATTGGAAGCCAAAGTTTTAAGCACAAACTCCATTGTCTTCTAAGCTTGCTTTTTTTTGTGCCAGCTCCTTTGCAGCTGTGTTGTTGCAAATGAGGTTTCCAGTGCTTAGCAATGTTACTCACTGATTAGACACAGATTCTGAGCCAGTGGAAGCTGAAACTAGACACAGCTCCTGCTGAGTTATTATTGCTACTGACCGTAAATGTTTACAAATTTTTTATATGTCTTGGTTTGCTTTGCTTTATTTCCTCTTTCTTTCTGGACTCATTTACTACCAATCAGGTTTTAATCTACTCAGAGCTTGCAAACTTCTCCTATTCTACAGGCTGAACCTCCCACTCTGATATTCCTTAGCGTACCATAGCAAAACAGGAAAATCTTTAGAAAGGAAGCTTTCCAAACCTTCAGGACATTCTTCTGAATTTACAAATGGCTTCTTAGAAAGCAAGATTATATTCCTGTTAGAGCAATCTATTATGAAATTTACTGAGAGTGAGACTGTAGCTTTCAGCATGGCCCTGAACAGAGAACGAGGCATTGCAGCAGCACAGGTCAGGGGAGAGGATTGGTTACTCCACATTAGCCCTTTACAAAATCTCTGAGATGGCAATGTTTAGAAAAACTGGAGCTATCAAGCTGCCAAATCCTTCTCTTTTCCCCAGTACTCACCACATATTAATTTTCAGGAGGATTATGTGATGTAGTCTTGCTTTACGTCCCGAGTGAATATTTCTGTGGATCCACTGGAGCCTACAAGCGAGCAATAGAGAACCTGTTTCCCAAACCCCCTGTTTTCTCCTTTGGCAGACCACTGACCTGCTGCAGATAGATTCAAAGCGTTCCTGCACCACCTGGGTCTGAATTAAACAGGATCACTGATCCAGCTCTTGAGTTCTAAGGTACATTCTGCTGAGCAGAACAGTTAACCACCCAAGTTTTATGACTGAGAAAGAATTAAAAATTAAATTTCCAACACAGCCTTCTCACATAAAGGAAGGGGTAGTGCCAGAAAGAGTGATGAATTTATGGGAAAAAAATAGGAAAGTATGTATATTTGTTGCCTTCTATTTATATACGGGATAAATTGCACTGTCACATAACTAAGTTGCCTTCTTTTTCCCACTGTTCTCCTCAGTGACAAGCGTGAGGGACTGTTCTGGATGCTAATCCCTTAAATAAAGTCTACATATTATTCTGTTGGTGATAGAAGTTTCCCAGTATGATTTTCCCTTTTCTGCCTTTTGACTCATACAATCCTTTCTAGTCATGTTTTCAGATAATAAACAGAAGCCTCTTCCTCTAGCCAGGTTTCCACTGTTATACTGTGATGGGCTGGTGGGTGAGAATGGAAGTTATGAACTCTCAAGTACTGAGAATTACTGCCCAGTGAAGCTTTGGAGGATCCATCCCTGGAAGTGTTCAAGGCCAGGCTGGATGCGGCTTTGAGCAACCTGGTCTAGTGGGAGGTGTCACTGCCCATGGCAGGGGGGTTGGAATTTTATGATCTTTAAATTCCCTTTCAGCCTAAACCATTTTATGATTCTATATTAAAAAAAAAAATAAAATCTTAATCTGTGCGAAACAGAGGTTATTCCTTAGAAAGAAAGATCACAGACGTCTTGTAGAAAATGGATAAATAGATAAATATGCAAAATTGAGGTGATACAACCTATACCATTTTGTAACAGAAACTGTAAAATTAAGCCAAACACTTCCTGATTTATATACAATACACAAGTCTGACAATAATACAGAGTTGCAGAGTTATAAACTCTCAAGGGGCTGTACCTCCAGAAAAAAAAGGAGTCAAAATTTCTACTGGCATAATTGTATTGACACCAAAACCAGCAAACAAACTATCAATCTCATGATCTTGACATAAACACTAAAGAATCACACTAAAGTATTTGCACAAAAGTGGGTTCCTAATTCTGCCCTTATTGCATATTTTTTTTTAAGTTCAGGTATTCCGTTTTCTTCCATTCATTTAGCACACATATACTCCCCAGCATTCTCTCTGATGTGTGCTAGTCAAACTCATCTTTACCATTTGCAATATTCAACATGTGATTTTGTCCCATCTCGGTCACAAAAAGAATTGTGCTAATAAAAAATTAAAAAAAAAAAAAGAAGTACTTTTTCATTGGCACAGAAAATGTATGAGACACCAACAGAATCACTTTTCCAGGAACTATACCAACTCATCAGGATCTTTCTGAAACAGGTCATGAAATCAGAATGAAGGATTTCTGTTGCTAATTGCAACCCAACTACTATCAGGCCTGTAAATGCCTAGACTTTTCTATTTCCCCTCACCCTAATAATTAATAGCTGTTTATCTGTAAATTCACTGATATCTATAATATAATGACACAAAGAGCAAAACATGCTATGAATGTTATTCATGTATGTACTTTTTATGCTATATACTAAAATAATAATAGAACCCCCAATTCTATTATAAACTGTAAAAAAGAAGTAAATGTATTTCAACTACTGAAAGCATTGCAGTAGAAATGAAGAATGCAATCACACTTGACACGTTTCTTCTGTGAACAATGAAGCATGCAGTCATAACCAAACTGCTATGTCTGCATCCTAGCAAATACATTGCCTTTTACTGTGGACCAGATTGCATCTTTGCCACATACCCTGTGTCAGAATGAGCAAGCTGAGAAGTGCTTTGATGGTTACATATGTTGTTATTGTGCAGCTCCAACTAACAGTAGTTTCACAAGAGTGAACTCTCAGTCTATTTAAATACATGTGCTGCAGTGCAACCTCTTTCCTTCTCAGCATATGTCTTATATTAGGCTTTATGTCTCACCATGATAGTTAAACCTTGTATTTTTCACTGCAGAGCTTCTGCTATGGAAGCAAGTGTACCTATGATTGCTAGAGCTATCACTACATCTAGAGGAAACATCTTTTTACTTTCAAGTAAAAACACAAAGCTCTAACATCATTTCTAGGCTTGCTCCAGCCAACCATAGATTCAACCAAAGTCTTTGTTCAGTGAGAAACCAGGAACAGCAGCCATGAAAAGTAGACGTGGTTAACAGTTGACATCACTATTTCTGATCCACAAGTCATTGACACTCACCAACAGAACTGAAAAATAAGGCTAGCAGTGCTCTCACATGGTGAACAATATTGATAGTTGTGCTGTGAAAGCCTAACAAGCTCTCAACTATCACCACCTAAAGTCCAAGGCACTGCTGCCCAACTAACTAATAATTGTTGAAAACAGGGGATGAACAAGTCAAACCAAAAATGAAGAAAGAATTTTCAATACTTTTATATATACCATCTTGCATACCAAGAACTCTTAATAAAAACTTTGGGGTATGATGCTTCCAAAATTCACAGGCAATAAAAAAGCAACGTTGAGTGAAGAATTTCTTCAGATATTATACACGACATAACTGGTACTCAATTCTTTTTTTAAAAAGTATGCACAGGTATTCCTTACATATATATGGTAACTCTTTGAAAATATTCATCTACATAGTTACTGTCTTTCCATGGGTTCACCATACAGAGCTCTTTAAAGATATTTGATCAATATCTTTTAAGATCAATATTTTTTCATTTTTTTATTTTTGCAAAAGATCCAGTCATTCACACAACGCTAATGACATTGCATAAAAGTGGTGTACCACTGGCCCAAAAAAGGGCTTTCCTGAAGTAGCAAATTCTGGGAAGAGAGTTGAGGTTCATCATGTTCCTCAAATCTAACTTGACTTGTCTTTATGGATCTTAAGAACAATTTGAATTACCTGAATTCAGGTTTCCTTTAAATCCCATTTGTTCTAGCAGTACGCACATCCTCTTAGGAAGCATCTGAGCATTTGTTTTTGCCAGAAACTAACCTTGCCAGAACAAGGCAAGGTTCTCTTTTTCCTTCTCTGAAACCAGTGCTGGTTTCAAGGATAGTCATGGAATTGTGTCTTAAATACATCTGCAAGGCTATTTCTCCATCAGAGGGTAGAAAACCAATGTGTCTTAAGGGTTAATGTAGTATAAGGGCATGTTAAATTGTGCTATATGGTCATACTAAGCATGTATATATGGTTACCTGGGATTCCCTAAGCTAAGGTTTCAACAATTGTTTATATATGTTAGTTTGAAATTTGGTCCTCTTAAGCATCTACAGCAGTAAATCTCAGATTTCATAACACAGAGGCATCTTGTTTAATTTTTTTCAAATCCTCAAACTAATCTCCAAAAATGTTTTCTCCAGTTGTTCATTTTTACTAAAGACTACCATTCCTTTGTGATTTTCTAGAAGGGAAAGAACATCACATCAGCTTCTAGTACTGTGGGGTTCAAGAATCTCAGTAACAGATTTTCAGTCTTTACACAAAAGAGTTGAAATTCATAGTGCTTAAAAATACACTGGCCTAAATTTTGCTTAAGAGGTATTATTTTCCTATTATTTAAAAGTCTAAGACACACCTCAAACCTGCACACAATTTTGTTTAACTTTGCTTTCATATCACATTCAGTAGTAACTAGCTACCTTTCATCTCTTTGCATTCTTTCTTTCTTTTATTTTGGTATTTTATCACATTAAATACTTACCACTGTTTTTTCTTTAATCTTGGTTCTGTTTTCCTTTTTCTAGTCACACATTATAAGTTTTGGTTATTACTACTGTTTCACTTTTAATAAGAAAGTAAGGGACTGAATATTAATGTCCTATTTCAATAACTCTAGTGCTTGTCTCATTCATATTATAACCATTTTCTGCAAGACTTATAAAGGCTGCTACAATTTTGAGCTAATAGTAAGTCAGATTCTGCACATTTTCAGTTTGAAAAAAGGTTGAGCATTACTAGCATCACCCAAAGCCAATATCTCTTAGCAGAGTATCAAATATAAACATGTGAAAGTCAATGCTTGAAAAATGGAAGATTCAGGAAACCTGAGCAACACTTCTAAGACAGCTTCACAGCAAAATGTGAACTGAGGAATTGCCAGTTCTCAGCCCCATGCATTGAGGCATGCTGCCCTCTGCAAATGATCATTGTTTCCCTATACCGATTAAAGAGACCTAAGTAAGAGCAGGCAAGCAGACCTTGAAACACCCTATGTTGTAAGGAAACCAAACTGAAATACTGAAGATTAAAAAGTAGGTCAGACTTAATAAATGCATTTTTAAGTAATCCGCACTTTAAAATCCTGATATGAAATGGATGAAATTTCTGCTCTGTTCCAGTAACCAGAGATTCACCCTAGTGCTTTTATTATGCTAAAATTCTTGTGCACGCAGAAGTGGCTTATGGATATTTGAATCAAAAAAGGAAATGAAAGAAGCTGCAAAATTAAACTCCCAATTGTAAATAGGAAAAGTGCACAGCAAAGGTTGGAGCATGGCCAGATGTAGTGAGAACAGCCACTCATACCTAGCAGATATTATATGTGGAAAAATCATGACCTTGCCTAGGAACAGTGTAATTGTCCGACCTACACCTTACTAGCCTTCCTTCCTCAACTGCAAATAAAAAAGGGTTTCTTCTATTGCATGCAGAACATATCCTTCATTCACTATTAACAGACTATTTTTATGGGTTGTACTTTATGACTGAAATATAATGTATAATCAGCTGCTCCACAGATCTTGCCTTGTGCTGGAAAGAACTATAAATTGTAGCAGTTCTCAGTGCTGAATCTGCCTCTGGGTGTTGACACTGGAGC
Source organism: Nycticryphes semicollaris (assembly GCA_013400055.1). Taxonomy (NCBI): domain Eukaryota; kingdom Metazoa; phylum Chordata; class Aves; order Charadriiformes; family Rostratulidae; genus Nycticryphes; species Nycticryphes semicollaris. Next base: position 388,465 of record VXBJ01000490.1, on the reverse strand, counting down.
TGCTCCACCTTTTCTTCTTATGCCAGATATGATGCCAAAACATCCTGCTGTTAATGCCAGATATAAAAGAAACAGAAGCAGTAGAAGGATGGCAGCACGCTCTTACTTGGAAAAGCAAAGGCTTTGAATCATAATTGTACTCCACACTGCAAAAACATGATCTGATCAGTCTCTGCTTCTCTTTTACCTCTTTTACCATTTACAAATGATGCCAGTGCTTAATGTTTTTTATGCTTAAACACAAGTCTGCAGCTCTCTCTGTGGACCTCCCAGGTAGTTCATGTGGGTGTTTCACATAATACTTTAGCCCTTGCTTTTATAACTGAACAGAAACTGCTACTAAAGATGCCTAAAATTTGTAAAACCAGTGATGTCATTAGGCATATTTGTAGAATTAGCAGCCAGAGTAAAAAATGGTCGAGTTGTCTGCCTATTATTGACAGCACATCAGAAGCTTGTGATGCTTCCCCAGGCATGGGAGTGCTGATACTCCCTGACAAGTGCAAGAGATATCTCAGACATCACACTCAACCAAGCCATGTGCTGTGTCCTCATCTTAACTGAGGTCCTTTCATATTTTCCTTATTGCTTTCACCTTTATATAGATACACATCTCTCTATACATGTATATATACATATATACACCCATATACCCAAGAAAATTCCATATTACCAAGAAAATCGCTGGAATTCAATCATAGAATCATTAGCGTTGTAAGGGACCTTAAATATCATCGAGTTCCAACCCCCCTGCCACAGGCAGGGACACCTCCCACTAGACAAGGTTGCTCAAAGCCCCATCCAGCCTGGCCATGAACATTCCCAGGGATGGGGTCATCTGGACACTTAAATTGTTAGACTGGTACCTCACAGGTGTTTTGACTACTTACACCCTCTCAGGCAGTTCCTTGGCACATATGGTGAGTTAAACATGGCCCAAGGATCATTGTTAGCAGATATGCAGATGCAGATGACTCATATTATGTAAGGCGCAATAGGGTGAATTATGGTAGTAAAGACAATATCATTTGGGCCAGAGAATTAGTCCAAGGACCATTTGAATTACTAGTATACAAATCACATATGTACCTCAAAGGGAGCCCAACTAATGTGAACTTCACTTACACAAATGTTTTTCACTTTTCCACATACTGTAAGTATGAACCTTTTACTATCTCATCCTTCCTGTGTTGGAGCTCTACTCAAGTCTCTACTCTTATCATTAGAATTTTCAACATATTGATGAAAAATATTCAGACAGATACCTAGCCTCCATAGCAATGGATATATAGTATGCAGTTCTATATACTTCGTTTTTTCATATTTACAATATTATTCCACTGAAATTAATGGAGTTAGGGGAGGGAGGGGGTGAGGGGTGGAACAGGGGATGAGCACAGGATGGGCACGGGGCGAGACATATTTCTATTGACTTTAAGGGTGTTGCAGCAGTCCTCCGGTAAGACTTAGTCCCTTGAGGGATAGTAATGTCGAATTCTTCATAACCTCCACATGAGTTTAATTTCCCAGATCCTGGTAAGATGATACCCAGGTTTTCTCAACAAGGAAATGAGCAATCAGATATTTAGGGTTTTCAAAATCTTACTTGCCTTTTTAAACATAAGTTTTAGAATTATTAGAATAACTGACCTTTTAGACATAGACAGCTTAACAGGCCTCAGACTAAACTTCTACCATAGAGGGAAGATCTTTAAATAGATCAGACATTATAGCAGCTAAACACAAGAGAAAGTGGGCAAAATATTTCACATGCTAACAAAGCCTGAAGTGAATCTTTAACTATTTGCAATATTTGGTCAGTGTTAACCCTCCACTGCTCCATCACAACTATGTTGACTACGATCAATTATGGAAAACATTTGTGAGGGAAGCAAGTCATGGTTATCATTTTCACAAAGAGGCCAGGACTGAGGTGAAGATTTTTTCATTTGCTCCTTTTTGTGCAATGTGAAACAGTGGAGGGCAAAATAGGGAGTGGACCAAATGACCCACTGTGTCTATTATACCATGGCAACATGCACAGAAAACATACCATTCTCTGAGTGCAGTCTTGAGCAGACCCTTCCTTTTGTTGCCATTGTCCTGACGTGGTGGAGTGTCCTTGCAGCAGAAAGTCCAGCAGGGGCCAAGGACAGAGGCAGCTCTGGCACCACAGGTCGCTGCAGGGCGAAGTGTCATGCAGAGCTCAGAGACCACGGCTGTCACTCAAGGAATCATTAGCAATGAAAGAGAGGCGGTGAAGCTTGTTGTGTTGTCATCACACTGTAAGAAGGTTGGCTGCAGCCCAAATTAGCTTGCTTAGGGAGTGTGAATCAAAATGACATGCAATCTGAATGTTAATGAAAATTTTCTCTTGCTTTTGACTTCAGATTCCGTCCAGAAAGCTGTCATCTGGAAGACATCATCTCTCTCCCTTCCTCTTGCTCTCTTCTTAGGATATGTATTTGTAAATATATATGAAAAGTGGAACTATTTATTTCCCTTAAATCCTGCACTGCTTAGGTGCCCAGTTTCCTGAGCACCATATTGTTTCCAGAAATGGCTCTGTGTTATTAGGTATTTTTGAACCTATGCCGTAGCAAATGAAAAGAGGAAAGCAGTACAGAAAATGCTCCACTTTTCAAGCAAGATAATGGCATGGGTTTCATAGGCAAATAAATGTCATAGCTCTAAGCATTGTTGTACAGTGATGCAGCTGCACTGTCACAGGAAAGGTTCCCATTTATGGTACCAAAGGACTGGACTGTTTAGATGTTGTTCATGATATTCATTCATGTTGCACTGCATCAGTGAAAATCACATGCTATTCCACTCGAAACAATAGAGTTATTCCAATGAGAAACCAGCCTACAGTGATGGAAATTAAAGGGAAACCTTTAATGTATATAGTCATCGTCCTGACTAATGTGCAGACATATGCCTCGCCGCTTGGCAAGAAGTACGGTTAATTTTAATTTGTATGATTTTTTCTAACAGCTATTAGAGACCTCTGGGTCTGCTGAATTCAGACATCCTCTTCTCTTCCTCGTGCACTTAAAAGGCAACTAGAAAATTAAATCTCCTGTCACGTGGTGCCCACTAAATATTCATATTCTTCACACTATGTTTCAAGGAAGTTGCTATATGTGTTGCAAAGAAGCAAGTAATAAGTAATCAATAAGTGTAAAAAACTCCTTTTTATCAGACTCAAAAGAAAATAAATTACTAGCTTGAGAGACCTGAGATCATAAGACAGTGAGCACTACTGGTCTAATTTATAATTGGGTCAGTAAACTGCCTAAATGCCCTTTTTGAAGTGACAGTTGGACTGATTCTGGCTTAAAAGAGAATATGAAGCCTGAACCTAACAAAAGAAGCCTTAGCAAATTCAGACAGATGTTTCAATACAAAAATGTGAACACAATGCTATCACTGAGAGACAATTCAACATTTGTAAAAGAATTGGGACAATTTGTGTTTTATAAACATAATATTAGTTCAAAAGAATCCAGGTTTTAATGAAAGTTAATACTTGAAGTCCGAGTAGACTTTGAAGATTCCGTATTTGGGCGTTTTTTCAAGTTACATATTTATCCTTTCAACAAAGTTGGTTGTAGAAATATTTTTTCTACATTTGAGACAGTAGCACACTCAAGAGTGAATGCAAAACAGACTGAAGTCAATCATGACTGTTCCAGTCTGGAAAGGATGTCTGTACCTGCTTAAACCTGAGTTTCTGATTCAGTGTTATGCTTAGTCAGTGTGTACACTGTTGTATTTTCAAATATTGAACCAAGAACTTGGACTGAGATACAAAAAGAAGACTTAGGTAGCTAATTAAAATTTCAAACGTGTTAGGTCAAAAATGTAAAATCATAAAGTTTTATGTTATCCTGAAAGATGTCCACATTTTTAGAGACAAGTAGGTTTCCCTGGGCTGCCAGACATGCACAGCTGCCCATCTTCTTCGCTTCTTAGATGGGCTACACTAGATGTTCTTTGCACAAACCCAACCCTACAGAAACTGAAACTGAATAAATAGAAAGAGGCATCACATAGACATCACCTAATGAACTGAGTTTAAAAAGCACATAGTACAGTTCCTGAGAATAAAATTTCATTGCTCTGTATTCATTTTTGTAACTAACAATGAAACTACTTTAATGACTTTCCTCACTCCATTGTAACATCTGCCCATCCTGGTGCAATCATTTGAGGGAACACAATATAAACCGAAAGAACGAAATGACCCAAATAAAACACAAGCACTTTGAGAAACTCTTTTGTAGCCTCCATCATTCACTGGGGCTGTCTCCAGGACTAGGTACAAACAGCCCTATCAGCATAGCAAAAAACCAGCAGTAAACATGGTTACAACTCTGCAGAAAATATCAGACATGCATTTGTGGGACAATCAGTTTATAAAAAGTCTTTAAATATGCTGTGGCTGCTACCTGAGCAAGAGAGAGCACTGTTAAGTGAAGCAGACTTTCATAAAAAAGTTCTTTCTACTGAGTACAAACTCATATAAATTCAACTGTGACCTCCTCTCCTTCCTTTGAAATATATTATTAGGAGGAAAACACCTTTAGTGTCCATGCTGACAATGTATTTCTTAATAAGTTAGCATTTATTTGCTTATGGTCTCTTAGATCAACAGTTTTGCAAAATCTGGTCAGTGACACCAACTGGAAATGCAGAACAGTTGGCATTCTTTTTTAGGACAAAATGCCTTGCTGTGGCTTCATACCTGAAAATTTATTTCTTTTTACTGTTAAAATATGGTCACTAAGGGTTATTTGGACTCTGTTACCAAGGCCACATCAATAGCTAATCTGTGAAAATATTTCCGTCCTCTAGTACCTCTTGTGTGTGGGAAGAGGAGGAGTTGTTTCTCTTTTGCTAAGGGCAAACACTGCTGAAAGCCCCATGTAGAGTTCATTTTTTTTTTTTTGTAGGTCTTGTGCAACGTTGAGATGTAATGATATGAAGCTTAGATGTGATGATCAGATAAATTTGAAAGTGAGCCAAATGAAGAAGTAATGTATAAAGAACTGTAACTCAGGCTTGCTTCCACTCAGGTCTAATTAAAGCCACTTTACTGATGTGAAAGGTAGTCTTATTATCATTTACATGCTTAGAAGCCAGAAGAAGGTGTAACATAAAAGAGATTGGTTACTTAATTTCCATCTTCCTACAGCTCCTCAGCATGCCATTTAGACTAACTGAGACTCCTTAACACATGGATAAAGCTGGAGTGAGTCTTAAGTAAACGAGGAAAACATAATTTATAACAGTTTAAACACCATTTTAAAGCAAGACCACTGTATTTAATATATGTATATAGACTGGGTACATTTTCTGTACACATAATTTGTGATGAATGTTGGCAACTTGAATAATTTCTAACTTAAGGAATGCCAGGGTTGTTTTTCACACAGACAACCTATATGCTCACTTGTACAGCTATACTGAGCAGAAAAGAAAGAGATCCTGTGGAAAAGATGGTGTATGATCAACAACCACAAGGTCAATCTTACTGCTAAATGGTTCTTCTTTTGCTGTTACTTAGGACAGATTAAGTCCAAGTGTGACCAGAGAAGGAAGAAGAGGTGTCTGGTCTTTTCCCTTCTGTAGTCTCTCAGCAAATCCTAGAAACTTTTAATAGTCCACTGTTGCTGCTCCTACCGCTGCTGTGGCAGTAAAATGACCCTAACCTTTGAACGTTCCTATATTTAACCATTATTCTGAAACACTGCCAAGGCATGCCAAGGAGTGCAAACTAAAGCAATGCTGATATAAAACACAGCAGCAGCTCACTAGAGATTCATGACATTGAAAAAACAACCCCGAACTTTTTCCTTCCTACTTCCTTAGGCCAAAGGGGATTTCTTTTGGTGGCAAAACAGCATGACTGTGAGGCCTTCAGTGAAAATGTAGTAAAAATCATTTATGAAGGGGAACTGTAGGCAAGTTAAAAAACAGCTTCTACTTGTATAATCTACACCCACCTCTGCCAGGTAATACACAGATCCTTGACCTGTGACAGCACTAAAAGCATCTTAAAATTGCAGAGCAATGCGGGAGAACAAAGAATCAATATCAATGCAGTAGCCAGTGCCATGCTGCTTTAAGAGTCTTTCCTCAGGAAAGGTGTATAATATGTGCATCTGGTCAAATGTTTTGCTTTTCATTTTCTCCTTGAGCAAATCAGTAGGAAGAAGTATGAAGATTTTACTGCCCAGGACTATTTCAGGTTATTTTAGCTTATGTACATCTTTTCCAAATTCACCACACCTTCTGTACTGCTACTATCCCAAACCTACAATCATTACACATAACCATTAGAAACATGCCTATTCATCATTGTTTCACAAACTGTGTGGAGATAATGTATAAGGGAATTGGGTTCACATACTATCTGGTATGATCTCACACCATGCCACCTAAAAATTGGGAGCTGATGGCCAGTTTACGTTGGAAGGATATGACTCAGTTGCCCATAATTACCAGTTCTTATGTCATTGCTGAGACTGTCCTGTTTGAAGAAACTGCTGATGCAGATTAATACAACATAGGCAAACACTGCATTTGCAGAAAAACTCCCAGGATAGAGTTCTTTTAGGCCTCTGTTTTGTCTGCCTTTGCTGCACACACAGTTACCAGTGATAAAGCTTGGAGCTGGGCAAGCATATTCACAAACAAGATGAGGTCCAAAACATATAATTTGTTTAAAAGTAGTTGTATATAATTTCTTAGAAGTTAACTCTCTTAAAAGCTTACCGAGACAGCCTGGTAATTTTAGATGGGGTTTTTGCAAAGAATTGAACAAGCACCACGGGTTCATTGGAAGAGGTTGAATATCAAAACCATGTGTACATGCTGTCTTAACGACTTCATTTTGAAAAGAGACAGTATCTCTGAGGCACTTGTTAAGTGTCAATAATATTTCCAATCTCACTTGAAAGAAACACCGTTTATTTGCAATATAGACCTTGATATAATATTCTGAAATTAGATTTGCTGTCAATCCACCTAAATCAACTTTTGATTTTTAAAATTTAGCGAGTAGGGTTTTTTTCCGGTTTTCTTTTTAGCATTCTAAGGAATTTGACTAAATACGACCTGTTATTTGTGCTCACATTCAGAATAAACCTCTCCTGTATCTGAAAAGTAAAGAGGTGAGTCCTCCCTCCTCAAAGGATATATCCAATTAAGTCTGAAGTATGCAGCTTGGAAATTGTAGGAGATAGCTTCCACTCAAAGTTACAAAAGCACTTAATGTTATAGCTGGTCATATGGCATAGTTCATGGTATGCAGTTTCTCTCTAGCGTTAGCTTTCTTGATGAACATAATTTCTTGAACTCAAATTCCATTCTTAGTATGAGTAGCTCCTTCTTTTCACAAAATATTGACAATAAGTAAGTAAAAATGTCTTAGTTTTTATTTCCCAAAAATTACTTTGGAGCGGCAAAATTTAGCCAATTATATGAGACAATGCAAGAACCAAATACTTCTTTGATATTTAGGATAATAAAAAATCACAACTGAATGGTTTGAGGGTCAAAATACACACACCTGCCAATTTATTACCATTGTGTCTCTGTGTGACAGACAAAAAATATACAAGATGACTTGCAAGTTTTAAACTTCTGACTTCCAGTAATGTTTCCTCCTCCTTTACTTACTACCAAACATGCTTCTGTTATCCATGCTCATTTCTCAGCTTGGTATATACAGCTTCTTCTGATGTCTTCAAATATCTCTGCTCTGGATGTTTAAGAGAAGAGGTCTTCTGAATGCTAGAGTAAAAGAGCTCTTTGGAGACTGTCAGAACTGGGAGCAATTCAACTTATTATTAATTATTTGGCTACTTTAAAGAAAGATCTAAGGTTGCTGAGTATACTTCCCAAAGCCCATTGGTCACTAATGTTAGGTTAGGCTACATTCTGCCTTAAAGGTTGGGAAAAAGGGCTAAAGGTCAATGAGTCTTTACATCCTCCCAGAGTGATGGAAGCTCTTGCAAGGCAAGGGCCACCACGCCAAGAAGCACTTGGAGTTCTGCTGGGCAGCACATGGGGAGGTGGCCAACAGGCAGGGTAAGTTTGGGAGAAGGAAGTCTTACATGGGTTGAACAGATGGAAAAGGAAAACTCACAAGAGCCAAATCAGCATCCATACTTACATTTGTTTTCATCACTAGGTGTAGGTTGCACAAACACCTAAGTAGCCAAATATTTGTGTTTGATAAATGTGCCTAGTTACTGTATTCCTCTCCTGTACTCCTGCAACCTTTCTCCTTAGTAGAGAAGGTCAAGGCATGTTTTTGCTGCCTTTGCAAATTTTCAAGACAAATATAGCAAAAAGAATTTTCTCTATTTTTTTTTGTTGTTTTCTTTTCTGATGTTTCCAAAAGCCAAAAGGAAGTATCACAGATAGCTGTGGTTGTTTGTTTGCTTGTTTGTTTTTAAACTTGAAATTCCTATTGGAAACTTCTAATTAATTAAAAAACCTGCTTTAAAAAACAACAACCAACCAAACAAAAACAACCCAAAAACCCAACAGTTCTTTCTTTTCTTTTTTCGTTCTTTGGCCAGTTGTACTTCTTTGACCACAGTTTTGGAATTAACTTTGAGCATGTTAGCAGCCTCACTTAAATCCAGTACATGTGTGCTCAAATGTAAGTTTAACTCACTCTCTCTCAAAACAAAACAAAACAAACAAACAATAAAAAAAGATCATGTCTTGTAAAACAGAGTCATAAAGCATAATAACTAGAAATGTTAACAGAGGAGAAATGGAAGGAACCATTTTAAAAATCTATTCTCCTTGACAAGTGGTATTTATTTAAACAGTCTTCTTGCTTCAGTCTCCTGATTATTACACAAATATTTTATGCTCTGGTCGTTTTACAAGTGCATTAGCTCTTAGGACAAGTGTAGTACTTTTATTAGTGCTCTATGAGACTGTTATAAAAAAACCCACCTGGGAGGTTTAAATTTTATATCTTCAACTCTACTAATTATTCTCTAAGGGATTAATTAGAGTAACTTTTTTAGCTTTACAACAAGTTTATACTCACATTTATACTGAGTTAAGAAACAACTTGCACTGTGATCACAGAAAAATTCTGTTTGTTTCTTTAATATATAAACCTACTGATAAGAGTTCACAGTACTTACGGTTAAAATAAATCTGCATCCCAACATTTCAGTTTTAAAAGGACACATTCACATTCCCACTTGGTTTTGTCCTCTGAGTTTTCTGTGCAAGCATAATTATTTATAAATAATATAAGGAAGAAGCTGAATACAGTTAGAAGCCATCCATGTTTGTCATATGTTCCGTATAAGAGGATCTGTTTCCTCAACCAATTTGCAAAGATATCTTGCAGTTATCTAACACTTTATTAGTGTCTTTCCCTTGGTGTTCAAACAGACGCACTTTTCAGACTACCACAAACAGACTTAATTAAAAAATAATATCCTATCTTTACCCCCATGATTGAAGCCCTTAGACAAATTTCAGAAATAATATGAGACCAGAGTGTTAGGTCTGTATTAGACACTGAAACATTTAACCCATGGTCTGATATTCATACTTGTAGATATAAATTTGGAATCCTAAATCAGAGAATTTCTAGAGAAGCTTTCTAAAATTCTGACTTCTAAAAAAATTGTTGGCTGTTATACTCTTTTGAGGCATAATAGGAATTTAAAGAGGTGTCCTGGTTAATATTAACTAAGAAAAAATATGCTAACATTCAGATATCAACAAGAAAACTGTCTCTTGGAAATGGTCCCTGTCTGTGCTAGGTCTTAACCCATGCCCAGCATTAGTATGGGACTGTGCTGCTTGACCTGGGCTAGGATTGTACTTGGGACCATTCTATCAAACAGCATAAATTCTCAAGCTACTTTTTACGAATATCTGTGTAGACTCTGTGAAACACCCTCCAGTCACCAGCCAATCAATTTTCTTCACAATAGATGTAAATAGTGCTTTGTGAGATGATAAACTAACTCTACACCTAAGAAGATTCAAAAACGAGTTTCCAGTCCGGAGTCCTCTCCTATTTTCTATTGTTTACTAGAGAGATGATAGTGAATCCTCTGCCAACCAAGGATATCAGGGTACCAATTTGCAACCTAACTCTTTCAGCTTTGTTGAGGAAAAGAATCACTATTCTTGGACTTCCTTGTGATCATGACATCTGGCGCTTGGATAGCAATCCAGTGACCTGGAAAAAGATCATCATTCTTTGTCAAACAGGTGTGGTAACAATGCATATTTAATGTTGACATAAAATTAAGTTGGTTCTGAAAATGTGTCAGCTGAAAAAAGCTAGCTTCTACATTTCAAAACAGGTAAAAGTCAATTATAACAGACATTTTCTTTATGTCTTTCCACATTATAACTTAACTTCAGGTTCTTCTGTGTGTTATTAAAAATTCTGGTATTCCCTTAACCTTATCTACTATACATGCCAATGAACCTTGATATAGCCTTCAAGGATAGAACACAGCTTGGATAAAGGCATCCTTTATGAATTACTCCCGGTCACTGAGGATCCCACTGAGTGTATATGCATCCTAGGGGATTTTCTAAAACCTTTAATCTTGAAAACAACTTTAATCAAGGTATGTCATCTTAGCTAACAAAACGCTGTCACAGTTCTGATGAGCAAATTGCTCCTGAAACATGTCTGGAACTTCTCTAGACATGTTTATCGCCCAATACATGCAGAAAAAAAACCCCACATGCCAGTGTACCTCCTCTTATAAAACTAGTGGTCAGTGTAGATAACTGATTTGTCATGATCATTTAGTTCTCACACACAGCCTATTAGAATAAACAGTTTGACAATCACTTGCCGTGCAAATATTTTCAGTGGGGAAAAATCTCCACTCCACTGTTAAGCCCATAAAATATATGACTGCATTGGTAGGATGGTGGTGCACTTAAAATAAGCAGCACCCTTAACGTTACTTACTGGCTTTATGGAGGACCACCTCATATGCTGCCCAGTCACACTATTTGAACATTAAAACGTTTGCAATTTTTGACACTGAGTGAAAATCCCCTGAAAGCAAAGAAACTTTTGCTTGCAGTGTTTTTACCATCTTTTTGATGCAACCAAGAGACAGGAATAAGTGATAGATTTTAAACAGGTTTTGGTGGTGCTTGGCCATAACAGGTATATGAGGTTTTTTTCTAAGACAAAGATCAACTGTGTAAATGAGACATGTAGAAGCCATGCAGAAGTTTCTAGCCAAGGTAAAGTTTACTCTCTGGAGTGGTAACAAATAATACTAAAATTAATACAACCAACTAGACAGTAAAATAGGCT
>VXBJ01000490.1:340705-377080 GCA_013400055.1 Nycticryphes semicollaris | reverse complement strand
TTTTTTTTTTTTTCAAACTGTCAGCTTGATTTCTATGGCCTTTTGCTGTGTGGGAGCTGTTCCAAGCCCAGGCTTCAGATTCAGTGTCCCTCTGCTGCAAGGACAGATGGGAATTATATGCAAACTGACTCTAGCCTTATTCAGGATGGCTACAAAGAAAATATGGCTAAGGGATTGGAACATCTCCCATATGAGGAAAGACTGAGGGAGCTGGGTCTCTTTAGCTTGGAGTAGAGGAGACTGAGGAGTGACGTCATTAATGTTTATAAATATATAAATGGTGAGTGTCAGGAGGATGGAGCCAGGCTCTTCTCAGTGACAGCCAATGATAGGACAAGGGGCAATGGGTGCAAGCTGGAACAGAGGAGGTTCCACTTAAATGAGAGAAAAAACTTCTTCACAGTGAGAGTTATGGAACACTAGAACGGGCTGCCCAGAGAGGTTGTGGAGTCTCCTTCTCTGGATATATTCAAAATGTGCCTGGATGTGTTCCTGTGTGACCTGATCTAGGTGTTCCTGCTCTGGCAGGGGGATTGGACTAGATGATCTTTCAAGGTCCCTTCCAATCCCTGATATTCTGTGATTCTGTGATTCTGTGGTTAGGAGGTACTGATTTGCAGAGAGAGACCAAGCTGCAGGGCATTCAGTTCGTATAGATCTAGCCACAACCTATAAAGCAAGGCCAGGTTTATCTTGCAGGCTGCCATGGAACTTGTTCAGAGATACTTCACATATTCCTAGTATTTCTCATGAATTAGAGGTCAGCTGCTCTATGAAGTCTTTTCTTCATTGAACAATTTTATTTATCTAACACACAAGAATATTTTTTTTCCAAGGAGGTGTCAGAGGGCTGGTAGCTATGGCTTCAGCAGCTTTATAAAGGAACTCATGCATTACAGGTAAGTTTCCCTCTAGTGATTCCAATACAAGAGTTTTACCTTAATGTATTGACAGGTTCTAAACTAGGAGGCAAAACTTGTTTAGATAAGAGCATTATTCTGTGGACAGTCATTATATTCTGTAAAGTTTTTTAGTATTCTTTATTAGAGTGCCAAAATGCTTATTTCCCTGTGAAAAAAAACAAACAAACCAAGCAAAAAAAAAAAAAAACCAAACCCAAAATGAACACCCCAAATACCAGACAGTTCAAATTATTGCCTCAGAGTTAGTGGTAACACCAGCTCTTAAATATGAAGAGTACGTAAAAAGCAATTGCGTAGCCTGGAAAGGCAAGCAAAGCACCTCTTTAGGTTGCAGGGTTCTGTTTTTATGAAAGATATTAGAATCCTTTAAATGTTACCATACATTTGAATTATGTAGTAAACATCTACCCACTGAAAAAGCTGTGAAACCTTCCACAAAGATTAATTTAATGATTTACTATAGTACACCCAGCAAACTATTGCAATTAACTCTTGCACTGCATGCAAGAGCAACAACAAATGCCAATTTTACACTTGGCAAATTTGGAAAACCTAAAGATGATGTACTTTCTGCTTTGCTCTATACGATATTCCACCCATTGACAATAAGAGTCATGGTGTTTAAATTTAATTTTCTTTAATGTAATCTGGTTTTTCCTGCTATGTTTAAGGCAATTTGAATCAATATCCCATGCAAGTCATTAAGAGTCCATAGCTGTAACCATTGCAAACACTGAATTCTCTGAAGAAAAACAATCATTTGTACTCAATTTCTACTTTCTCTCACTGGCTGTTTATAACAGTATTCACAATTATTCGATTTAATTTTTTAAGAACAAATAATAATATGCTTAATAATATTAGCATAAAGACAACTGTTTTCTCATCTTGTATTTAAACTTAAATAAATACATAAAAAGTATTCTTCATTGAAAGAACAAGATCTACTCTCCTGTCCTCCTACCATAAGATATGAGATAGTGGTTTAATTGGATCTGTCAAGTCTTGCATTTTGCATTTACCTTAAGGTTCTGTTCACATGAGACTTCCCAGAAGATGGCACACTCCTAATGCAATATCTGTGGCTGCACTTCATTTGCTTCTGGACATCTCACAAGGTTTTCCCCAGTATCAATTGTGTCCAGTGAATGGCTTCTCTAAGAAACATCATGGTACCAATCAAACACCTGGGAGGTCACATACCTTCTAAGAGGGCCCTGCAATGAATGTAGCCCTAGGCTAAGGCACAGGCTTACAGCTGGTTTGTCACACAACCTCATGTGATGCAGCAGAGAAGGTAAAAGGTGCCCTTTCACAGCACTCAATCTATTATTCAGCAGTCCAAACTGGGGCCGTGTTCCTGCCCTGCCTCACTCAAGGGGACAAAGTGTTACACTCACCCTTCAACGACTGTCTCTTGTCAGAATCCTTCTACCAAACCGATAGAAGACTATCTGAAGGCTGGCAGGTGAATGCCTCTCTCTGGAGAGAAATTTTGTACAAAAAGCAGATTCCCAGGATGTGCTGCTCCACAAATACTGGGAATTCTATGGGTACTAAGGGAAATAGGTCAAGATGTAACACAACATTTTATGAAGTGGCAAAATGACTTTTCCCCTCATGTTACAGAGTTGCATATTTTCCTTAAAGGAAGGGTATACCCCATATTGTTCAATTCCAGTGAAGGTTTTGGTTTTCAGAGGAGCAAAAGTAGGCTTTAGTACAGAAGTGGCATTCTGGTAAAGCAAAAGAGCCAAGCTACCATTGGCCAGAGGGGAAAGCCCTGCCATTAGGACACTCTATAGCATGCTTTTCATTACTTTTTTTGAGAGAGTAATTTCAAATTATCATCCTTTAGTTTAAAATTTTGTCTGGAAAGTAAAATTTCAAAGATGTGTCAAGAATACAAGAGAAACATCTGCAGTATCAGCCTCCACCATGGTACATGAGAGATATTAAATTAAACCAAGCCAGTTTTCTTCTCTCATAACTCTAAAGAATCAGTACTAAATACACAAGCTACCAAAAATTCAGGCATTGAAAGACATTGCGTATATATCTGTTTATTCTAACTACTAAATGGGATGACTGGGCAGAAAAAAAAAAAAAAAGGAGGGCAATGCCCAGTCTAAGACATGGTTTAAATTAGTAATATACTTTTTATTAAGTAGCCCTTAATTACAGATGTGATTTTATCATGCCAGTCTTCAAATTTAATATTTTATGAATCCTCCAAAATAAATCTTCTGGTCAGTGAACACAAACACATACAATTAGAACCAATGAATACGCAAGGTTTTCTGAAAATGTGTTGTAAATACTGAGATGCACTGGAAGACTCTTTAAGTTGACACATCTTTTTTACTGCTGGGAAGCAATATAATTGTTGCATACTTTCTGGTATCTCATCTCTTAATCAATATGAATTCCCAGTAACAAGCAATGAATTCCAACCTAATTGAAACAATTAGCCTGACACTGTTGTCAAGAAAATACACTACTATAAATCATGACATATTAAGTATTAATTTCTTAATCTAATTTGAAGTATGACTTCACACAGCCTCTCCATGATATTCACTGTTGATAATACAAATGTTGGCTGTAAGCCTGCAAAGTAATAAGTGTGAGTTTATATTGACACATAGGGTCTGCACATTTATATTACATTGTAGAATCTAGTATACAGGGAAAATGGAAATGAAGAAACACTGCAGAACTTGTTTATGGTTGGCTCTCCCAATCTTGAAATATTTTCTGCAGAACTCAAGATCATCTATATAAAATTTGGGAAACAAAGCACAGATGCATGCAGAAATAACCTAGGAATAACTCATTACTAGACAAGAATAATAATTATTAATTTAGTAATTTAGTTGCATTTTTCATAATAATTCTTAACAATTTGATTCACAAATTCCAAAGCTGGAGTTCTTAAACTGGAAGACTCCGATAGTTTATTGTACTTGTTTTTACTTGTATTGAGTGTTTACATGAAATTATTCCTATTAGGTGAAAGACGTGTATAGAATTAAAGACAAAAAGACAGCTTCCTCTGAAAAAAACCACATAGTGTCTAAAAAGCTAACATAAAATAATAAAGATAATAAAAAGGCAAGATATTCTCAATACTATTTTAGAGATAGGATAACCAAGAAACCAATTTCAGCAAGATGTCTGTTAGACGTGCATAAAACTTGTCATCTAAGTTCTTCCATAGTATAAAGAAAGATCTAGATACTTACCTCATATGTACACGTCATCTCACCCTGAAATAAACACCAAAAGTAATTCAGTAAAGTTGTGCTATAAAAGTGACTGTTAAGGGAAATCTAGTATTGTTAGCTCATATCTAGCTCTCCGGTGTCCATGACTAAAGCTATATCAACCAAAAGAACTGCAAGTAGGCTTTTTTTTTATCTAATTTTCACCATCCAAAAAAGTAGATCTCAAATCTTAGCTAATTTTCTTTCTTCTTTCTATAGTTAATAGAGAAAGACAAGCACAGCCAGAAGGTAATCTTCTTGTATCTGTCTTTGAATGGAATTGCTTTCTGGAGTCTGAACAATGCATTTATGTTTTATACATCTTAAGTTTAGAGAACCTCACACTCTGCCCTGTGCAGGAAAACTACAGCAAATTAGGAAATCAAGCAAATGTCAAATAGTAGATGACTATTTCAGCCAAAGGAACATTTTTCTTTTCTGAATTGTCTCCTTTTATTTGTTGCCTGATAAAAGAGTAGTGAAGTACATATTAGGGATCTACCTTGTATTAGGAAGAGCTTGAAGAAACCTCGATATGTAAAGATCTATACATCTCAATCGGTGTGTACCAAGATCACATCCAAACCAAACAAAATATGGCCTGCTCTAGGCCATATAATGAACAGAAATTTAGTGTAGAGAATGGCAAATATCATTCCCCCAGAACTTTTTCATAAGCAGGTATACATCTCAAAAGAAATTGTATCAACCTATATCCTGTCCCTTCTGGGAGCACACAATTTACATTTTATTTTATTTAACAGTCTCACTGACTATTTTAGGTACCAATTATCTGGAGAGGTAGCAGTAGAAGAGACATTTTTGAAGAAAATATAAAATTAGAATAGAATAGAATAGAATAGAATAGAATAGAATAGAATAATAGAATAATTTCAGTTGGAATGAACCTGCAATGATCATTTAGTCAAACTGCCTGGCCAGTTCAGGACTGACTAAAAGTTAACACATGTTATTAAGCAAGTTGTCCACATGCCTCTTAAACACTGACAGGCTTGGGGTACCAACCATCTCTCTAGGTAGCCTGTTCCACCATTTAACCACCTATTTCGTTAAGAAATACTTCCCAATGTCCAATCTAAACCTGCCCTGATGTAACCTGGAACCATTCCCATGGATACCAGGGGTAAGAGATCAGCACCTTCCTTGCCACTTCACCTCTTCAGGAAACTATAGAGAGCAATTAGAAGAGTTAGCATTTCATACAAACCAGAAAAGTCAGTCCCACATGACACAACATATCATATGTCACCAAAATATATTTCTGGACCACAGTTTCATAGTCACCACATAAACAATTACCAGAAAAAAAGATGTAAGAATATATAGAATAGATAATTCAAAGCAGAGTGTTTCTTTGGTTTCAAGGCACTTTCTAAACAAATGTATTCTTGTGTTATATCAGTCAAAAGATCCTTGATCCTTGATCTAATTATACCTAACATCATTAGATGAACGCTTAGTCAATAATTCTCTATTACTATTATTACCATGAGACTCTTTTGCCATTGAATCAATAATAGCCTAATGTGCCTCTAAAGATCACAACATTTGCAAGAATTTACTTTTGTTCACAGATCATTTCGGATCTATGTACAGCTTTCATGTCAGTAATTATGAGGTTTGGGACATAGAGAAACAGCCACCCATGTAATTTTATGACAGAGTAATCCCACAAATGAACAGGTTCAGATGCAAGACAGAGGGTTCATAAAAAAAAAAAGAAAAAAAAAAAGAAAAAAAAAAAAAAAAAAAAAAAAAAAAAAAAAAAAAAAAAAAAGAAAAAAAAAAAAAGAAAGTCTTGGCAAAAGTTTTAAAATGCAGAGTCCTAAATGCATAATTTGGAAACTAAGCAAAAAAGACAACTGTTGTTGTTGATCTAACATGTTATGCGAGAGATTTTCAAAATATCTCTAGGAGCTGAAGCTTAATACCAGTGTAAGTCAATGGTAACTGTGATCCTAAGCCATGTAACCATGATAAAAATTGTAGACTGTCCATCACAGAATCACAGAATGCTTGAGGTTGGGAGGGACCTCTGGAGGTCATCTGATCCAAACACCCAGCTCAAGTAGGACCACCAAAAGCTAGTTGCCTAGGATTGTTGGGTTTTTTTGTTTTTTTTTTAACTTCTCTAAAGATTGAGACTCCACAACATCTCTGGGCACCCTGTTCTTAGTGCTCCATCACCCTCACAGTAACAAAATTATTTCCTAATGTTCAGAAGCCACCTCCTGTGTATCAGTCTGTACCTATTATTTATGGTCCTGTCACTGAGCACCACTAAAAAGGGCCTGGCTCCTTCCTCTTTCTACCCTCCCTACAGGTATTCATACACATTAATAAGTTTTCCTCTGAGCCTTCGCTTCTCTTGTGCTGAACATTCCCAGGTCTCTCAGTCTTCCCTCACATCTGAGGTGCTCCAGTCCCTGAGTCATCTTTGTGTCTCTTCATTGAATTCTCTCCAGTATGCCAGTATGTTAATGCCTCTCTTGTACTGAGGAGACCAGAACTGGACACAGTACTCCTGGTGTGGTCTCACCGGCACTGAATAAAGGGGAAGGATCACCTCCCTCAACCTGCTGGCAATACTTTGTCTAATGCAGCCCAGGAATCCATTTGCCTTCTTTGCAGCAAGGGCACATCCCTGGCTCATGTTCAACATGGTGTCCATCAGGACCTCCAGGTCCTTTTCTGCCATTCTGCTTTCCAGTTCAGTGGCCTCCAGTATATATTGGTGCATGGGATTCTTCTGCCCCATGTACAGGATTTCATGGACTTCATGGAGTTCCTGGCAGCTTGTTTCTCCAGCCTGTATCCATTAAAAGGAATTTGCTACTGAGATAACCATTTTGCTTGGGTTTTTTTAGTGAAATAAGACACAAATGTATGGTTTCTTCTCTTCATGGGCAATCATATTTTCATTTCAATACCTTCCAGTGGGAAATAATTCAAACAGAGAGAGATAAATACATTCTTGCCTTTGCAACTTTCATATTGTAACAAACCCTTCTCAGTTTTCAGGAGATAGCAGGCAGGAGCTGTCCCCACACGCTCCAAGAAAATGATGGAAAGGACAATTATATTTTGTTAACAAACAAATGTTAAGACATAAGGTAAAATTATGCCTGAGTGCACAGAATTTATTTTTTTCAATAAAGATCTAGTAATAAAAAAGATGAAAGACTTATTAGTCATTCTCAGTGGGAAAGTGATTTGTATTATTTTATTATACAGTACAGATTGCTCTTCAGCAACATGTAGAGCAAAGTACTTGAACAGAACATAAGTGTCACGTGAATCAAAATCTAAATAGCCTGCCGGGGGTGTATATAATAATTTTCTAGTTATTTTTTTTTATAGAGCAAATATCCAAATCAAAATAAGGCTACATTAATTTGATTCACTTGAACTGGACTGGGGCTTCGAGAGGGAGCCAAGGGAGAAGAATAAGCTATTGAAACAGTTCAAGTCAACAAGAATATCTCTAGATAGTTGAGGTTTTAAATTGCTTTCTTCATCTGTACCTCATTGGTGCTTATGCTATTGAGAGAAATGGCTTCAACGTGTACTCTGGTCTGATTAATTTCCATGGTACTTCAGTTAAGACGAATATCTGTTTTTCTAGTTATATAAATTCACCAGCACTGACTAACCCTGCAATGTTTTATTCAAACATGTAGTATTAATCTGTAGGTTCCTAAAGTGTCATAAAAATATTTTGGATGCTAGCAGATAGGAACAGTTAAAGTCTGATAGAGTAATACTTTTTTTTTTTTTTTTTTTGAGACAGGATGCAGTGATGTGAAAAGATACTATTGGCCTGATCCTTGCTTTCACTGTAGGAAATTAGTGAATTCAAATTAGTGATTTATCAGTTTCCTTAACTCCCGTGTTGTCCCAAGTATTCTGAATCAACTCAGCTAATTTAAGTGTCATTGTTAAATTTGCTTGATGGAATAAGATTCCTCTAAATATGAGAGGAATCTCCAAAAATTTAATTCTAATAAAGAGCAAACAATCTTTTAGATGTCACTTCCACCTCCTTCTCAAATATAAGAAAAAAGGTAAATATAAACTCTTGAATCATAAAAAGGCTTACCTCAAATCAAAGGCAAATTACACCAGAAAGAATTTATCCCTGAACCACTTAAAAATATAAAGTACTTAAAAATGCACACTTACTGAATTTTTAAATACAAATCAATGTGAGGACAGTTGAATAATTGTCATGAGACTTTTCAGGAGTAAGGAGCTCCATATCACTTCTCTGAAACATACAACATTCTTTTCATTTATTTATTTAATTTACCCACAGCTGGCAAAATTAAGGAGATCTTAGAATTTGATTTCTTGGAATTGTGTTTGGCCCTCAAAGCTTTGCAGCTGCTAATTTCAATACTTTATTACAAGCTTCCCTGCATTCCAAGGCTGTTTCTTTTTATTGTCCCATCACATAAACATTCCTCTAAGATACCACAGAGTGTATTTCATTGCTGAATTCTCTACAGAAAGGAAAATGTACCTTGAAGAATACCCACAAAGTTCCTTATCACATGAAAGCTGTTTTAGAAGTCAAAATTCTATATTATTTTTCAGAATACCTTAAACCAAACCAAAACAAAATAAAACAAATCAGAGAAATAAGTTATTTTTATAAATATTCCATCACACTACATTTATGTTCAATGTCAAAGTGCCAATTCTTGTGGCCAACAAACAGAAATGTTAACCTCCATATTTTTTTTTTCTCTTTCTGCTCTTTGTGATTGTGAAGTTTCCACAAATATCTATAATCACATTACCATTGGAAAATCGTTCTCTCAATCGCTACTTTTCCATGGTTTGCAGAGAAGCTGTTGACCTGTTACGTTGATTGGTCTTATATCCTTACTTTTTTATCCAGAGCTATCTGTTACCTCTGTTCTTATATAGGTTATTCAGTGTATGAGCCGTCTTTTTGTTTTAATATTTGTACTAAATATATTTCTGTGATATTGTCATGGTAATTCAAGCAATAGAAACAAAACATGGGTAAACAGCCCTGGAAAACATATTTTAAAGAAAGATCTTTTAAAAGAAGGTGGGTTCATTTTTTTTAATTGCATATTTAGAAAAAACTTATAGTCTCTGTTGCCAATGGACTGTTGTCTATATTTCCCAATGGGAGAACTACTCTGGGCTTCTAGTGTATCTCCGACATTTGAAATGCTGGAAAAATGATGTCTAAATGTTAGACACCATTACTAAAAAAAAATTATGTGTAATAAAAGTGAATGATTTGAGGATGAAAATAAGCGGTTTGGATCCAAAGGGTGTATTTTGGGGAGCGATTGTTGAGAGGAATCTCTCAAGATTTTAGACTGAGACTGGTAGATGACTATATCTCTTAAGGATCTAAAGGAAACTTGAAATACAAAATAAAAAACCTGTGCTGGCTTATAATTTAATGAATAATCTGAATAGATTTGGAGCTGGAGGTCAAATATAGATTGAGTTCCTTCAATTTTTATATCTTTACAACTACCAATATATAATACCAAAATTAGTTACACTTAAAACGTACTACTTGGTTTGTTCCTAGAATAATAAAAAACATATCTAAGTCTTACAAGAGACATTATTTGTATCTTAAGTTATTAGCAAGCAACAGGATGTTTGGAGTATACTCAAGACTGGATAAAAGCTAGAAAGCAGTACCCCTCGATTTTATGTATGTTCATGCTCAGCGAGGGGAGAATACACCTTCTGACTCAGCCAACAAGTGTTAGTTGTATCCATTTACCAAAGAAGAACTCTAGACGTAAAAAAAAATTAACAGGAGTACCCTAGAAGTAAGAGGAAAGGTTTGGTGTATGTTCCTGGTCAGATCGGCCAAGTGAAGTGATCCATAAGTTAATTCTGTCAAGTAAGGAATTGTCTCAAGCTAGCCAATAAATCATATCAAGTTGGCCTTTTACACTGGATGCACCTGCAATCAAACAAACATTTCTGTTTTATAGTGTAATCTCTCATATAATGGCATAATTCAGAAATGACCATCTGAATTTTATTTTAACAATCAAGAGGGTGACTATAGTTTTAAAGCTGCTGACGACATCATATTTAAAGCTTTTGATTCCAGCAATATTTTCAAAGATGTCAGATAAAATACAAGAATTCATGTTCTCTGATTTAATTTATCTCAATATTCATGTTATTTTCATTCTCATAAGATTCAAAACTACTACAGTTCACACTCATAAAACATTCTTCCCTCATGTTTCTCTATCTTGGCCTATTTTGCAAGGTAGTGTGATGCATGACTGCATTATACAGTATACTGAGACTACTGGGAGCTGTGCAAAAGTAAAACTTCCTAGGCTATGGCATAACACTTTTTCTAAGTAATAAATTAAGAAATGAAGGTTAAGAGGACCTCCAATACCCTTTTAAAGGTTGAACTTAAATTTTCATGCAGACTGAAACCTTTCTGGTTAGTTAGAATTTGACTAACTTACTGCACAGACAATGGTCACTCTAGCAAAAACTCTGTGAGATCCAGTACTTCTTTGAGCATTCATATGAGGAAAAACTACAAACAAACTTGAAAACCTGGTACTATCCAGAACATGTTGTTGCCTCACATTAAGTTAATTGATTAAAAGAGCAACTTAAATTATCTTCAAAAGATTCAACACTAAGCTAATTCTATTTATTGAGTGTGTAATTGTCTCTGGTCCTTTTTTTTGCTCTTATAAAATCCACATCTAAATTACTTTTCCCTCATATTTTCCTAACGTAATTGAAATCTTTCAATTTTCTGCTGCTTAAATTCTTACAAAGTCAATGTGAACCTGGTTTCCAGCACAGTAATGACCAAGCTAATATGATATGGACTCATCTCCCAAACCAGTCCATTTACATGATGAATCTTTTGATCTCCATTAAGACATCTGCCATTATCTTTCTAATTTTTAACTTCTTAACTTCTCTTTTATGGGAGAGAATTCTTATAGCATTGATTTGAACTGTAAGAAAAATAAAATTTTTCATTTAAAAATTTTGATTCAGAAAGCCTTAAAAAGACATGAATTTTTTTCCTTCATTAAATAAGAAATGTTCTTGTCAAACAGCCAAACTGGAGGGAAAAAAAAAAATTAAGTATTCATTAGAACTATTTGACCTGTGATTTGTTTTTCTTCAGATCTAACACATATCTAAATACTTTTGGCTTGCTTCCAAGAAAAAGCATTTTGTCCACTGTGAGGTTTAATTAGCTACATTTTGCATAGCAATTTGAAGATGTGAAATATTCTGTCCAGCTAAGTTACCTTTATTCTCTCTCATTTACTTCCTGGTTTACCTAACTAACAAAAATATTACGTAATTTCTTTTCTTTTTCTTAGTTTTTTTTTTTTTTTTTTAAATATTGTTCTATAAATGCACATCTGAAATACAAGACAAAATAGCTTTGTGATGTTGCATGGTGGAAAAGTGTTATTTCACAAGTGTAACTTATCTTTCTTAGTCATCAACAGCAAAAACACCAGCCTTTTCACTAAGTCACAATAAAGGCAAAATGACATGATTTATTCTTATTAGTATTGCTGACCCAACCTAAATCACAGCCCTGTACTAGATCCTGCATACACACAATTGGTCCTAATCTGAAAAGCTTTCAACCTAAATGGACACAATAAGTTCAGAGATGCAGGAGAGAAATTGAGGCAGAAAGGTCAGTCAAACAAGAACATTTGCCCAGTTTGGACAGCAAGATTTATACTAGAACTCAAATTCAACCTAGATATCTCAAGGTTCAGATCATTTTAACAGCAAAATCTTAGGCTGGTACATATCAACTGGTTGAGGAAAGAACCTGAAGGTTCTTCAGGTTCTGAAGACTAAATACTTCAAACAACAAACAAGTACAGATACGCTGAACACAGCAAGCCTAATCCTTAGATGCATCAGTAAGAAGAATGTGCAAACCCCAGAAGTTTACCAGCTCTGAGGAGACCTCAGTTGGAGTCAAAAGCCATACTTCAGAAAACCTGTGAATCGGTTAGTGTGGAGTAAGAGAAGAGGAAAAGGTCAGAAAACACTGAAAATATAACCCACTAGAAAATAATGATAGATGTAGGCTTATTTAACCTAGGAAAAGAAGAGTGAGGTTGTGGTGGGTTAACCTTGTCTGGCTGCTGGTTGCCCACTCAGTTACCCTCACTCTTCTTCAAGAGGACACAGGAAGAAAATAAAATGGAAAAGTTCATGAATCAAGATAAGAACAGGGAAATAACTTCCCAATTACCATCAAGGAAAAACAGATTTGACTTGGAGAAGATTAATTTAATTTATTGCCAATAAAAAATAAAGCAGTGACAAACACATCAAAACAAAATACACATTCCATGACCCCCACTCCACCTTCTTCCCATGCCCACTTACCTCCTTCACTCTTGTCTCCTCTATCTCCTCCCATCCCCAAGCAGTGCGGGGTGCATGATGAATGGGTGTTGCAGTCAATTCATAACATGTTTTCTCTGCAACAACTTTGTCACACTTTTTCCCTCCTCCACAGTAGGGTTGCTCCAACGTGGACTTATTTCACAGGCTCCAGTTCTTCAGGGCATATCCACCTACTGAGAGGTGGGGTCCTCCATAAACTGCAGAGAAAATACCTATTCTGATGTAGTTCTCCATGGGCTGCAGCAGAACAACCTGATCTTCTTTGTGGGCTGTGGAAAATCTCCATTCCCATGCCTAGAGTACCTCTTCCCCCTCCTTCTTCACTGACCTTGATGCCTGCAGGGCTACTTTTTTCACTCCTCTCTTTCACAACTGCTACACAGAAGTTTTAACCCATTCTATATTAATAACATTAGATATGATATATATATCATATACTAGTAACAGAGACACCACCAGCATTACTGGTGAGTTCAGCTCTGGGTATCAGTGGGTCTGTTTTGGAGCCAGCTGGAGCTGGCACTGTCTAACATGGGGGCTGCTCCTGATCTCTTCTCACAGAAGCCACTGTGAAGTCCCCTCACTACCAAAACTTCGCCGCTTAAACTCAACACAGAGGTGAAATTGTTAATTCTCTGACTCTATTAAAATATAGACACCAAGCTTAGGAAATCTCCTGAGCTGAAAATGCGTGGAGGCTGTGGAATCACTGGGGATGAATGATGTATGCTTTCTCCTTCTCATTCGCTCACATCCCTTACCTGCCCCTCTCTTATTGTAGGATATGCATGTTCTTTAAGACAGAATATCGTCTAAAAGATCTCCTCTGAAGCAGAGTATCTCTTTCTATAACCCTCTATTCAGAATTTTATAAAAACAAAATGACGTTTTATTACTTTTCTCTTAAAAGTCACAAATAGAATTCAGCAAGATACTCTCACTACGCAATTAAAATCTGGGGAATTGAAGACAATCGTCTGTATCAGACTGAAGACTTCCAGGTACACAACTAGTTGTAAAAGGAAGTACTATTTTCTCAGAACATCCAATAATGCCTATTAAAGTAGTGATGTCTCAAGATATATGCACTAACCTAAGGATTGTTTTATGTTCAGGGATAAATGAAAGTCTTCCTTGTTTCAGAAATTCCATCCTTACTGAAACTGGTAAAATCTTGCCGAAGTGGCCTTAAAGTTTAGACTTCTCGGAAATACCACCATTGTTCCAGTACATGCTCTTACACTCTCCAAGCTGAAATTTTTAAGGAATAGAGTATTTCAAATCTCAGAGGAAAAAAATAAGATAATGAAAATGTCCTGGATTGAGGAGGACATCTGGGCCTTCTTTATTCACATTCTTAAAATGAAACACATGCTTAAAATGTTCCTGAAGTGTGTCCAATGTAAATAGTGGCTAAAACTTCAACCACTTCCTGAGGTAAGACAAGCCATTGTAATGAACAATCTAAGAACAGAGATAACTGAACAGAAGACACGCTTTTACTATGATTTTGTATACTCTGCCACAGGCTAAACACTGAAATTTAACTTGAACTGAATCTTTACTGAAACCAGTAGGGACACATAAGAAAAAAAACCCATAAAATTGTAAGTGGTTCAACAGTCAGGTTTTCCACATATTTCACAAAGGGATTTTTCTAAAAGATAGCTGCTGGACAGGAAGGTAAAACAGCTATCCTCCCTATCTTTTCCAAGTAGCAGAATTATCAAAGAGCAGATCAAGCCTCTTTTACTGCACTATTCAATAATAAAATGGACTGGTATCTGACCTCTTAGTGCTACTTAACATTTGGTTACCACTTCTATAAAGTAACTGGTTCCTGAAGTTCTGTTCAGAGATACGCAGTGGTTGTGTGTGCAGGCAGAGCAAGCTATTCAGAATGTGTAACTGGAATTATATGAACACAACAACATTTAAAAAAAGCTTAGCTAGTGCTTCATTTTTTACTGCAAAAGTAGCATAAATAAAACAAATATTTATTTTAGGAGCTAAACCTAGGCTGACTACTTATTGATTATTTAATGGTCATTAAGGAGGCAAACCAAGCCTCACAGCAAAACACTTTCAAAGATCCACCTTCCCTCTCTCTTAGTATGTCCTTTCAAAGTGGCACACAGGCAGCAAATACTGAACACCGGAGTCTTAAATTCAGTCAAATCTTAGTTCCACACTCCCCCTAAAAAAATTGAAAGCTGAGATACATCCACTCTCACAACTTCAAGCTTTAATTATTATGCTTCCAGGAACACTGCTGGAAGTTTTAAATCATGTTAAAGTTGGTCTCTAAATAGGATTTTCAAACTTCAGAAGAAATGCATAAGCAGTGTAATGCTCTTTCTTCTTATCTTGCATCACCAGTGCTTACACTAATTTCAACAAAATAATCTCTAAAAGGCACAGATTTCATAAATTAGCAACACAGTATCCATTGGAATCCATCCTTCAGATCATCTATAGGCTTTGCATTAAGAAGAGGGAAAAAAGGAGTATAAAGCAAAAACATAAAGTTAAATCTCTGCCTGAAGCAAACTGAGTGATGTGAATATTGATACCAGATTCTGGTTTTAATGAAAAGCAATTTAGAGTAAGTTCCTTATAAAGTGGATCAGCTAGGCTGCAACCAAATAACGTAATGGAATTTTACTGCGCTATTTGTTCCTGTTGCCATACTCTTGACTAGTGTTTCTGAGGATTTACAGGACTTTCTTGGGGGTCTTTCTCTTCGGAATTCTGGATTTGGGGATCTCTTTCCTTTTCTGCCTCTTCCCTTGTAAATTACTGTTGTCATGTCATGGGACCACAATTGTTTATTGTGAAAAGTCTCTAATGAACAAATGACCCTGCCACCTGGAGCACTTACAGCCTCATGTTAAACTCCAGCTATATATAAAAAAAAAAAATCTTCCCAGGCTATTGACTCACTGGCAGTGTTTGATTGTACCCCGGAGGCAGTTGACAGCTAGGCAACTGGGTTCTTACTGTTTTACACTCCCTATTACACAAACCAAATAAATCTTCTTCAAATTAATTCACTTTTTTTCTCACCTCTACTATATGACAGTTCACTCGTGAAAAATTTGTATGTTGTTTTCTTCTGGGATATTGAAACAAAAAATTCATAATCTGCATAACAAATTTCTAGAAGCTTCAATTTAGCTTTAAAATAGTGGCAGCATTTGTTGTGCACTACAGATTTTTGTAGCTGTCATGTCCAAAGCATGACTTCTTTAATACTTATCACAGTCTTCTTGTGTTGCCCTGATTATCTCATTTTGAAAAACATTTCAACTAACTAAAAATATGGGCAACAACTACAATATCAGCTCTCTTATATGTTGACCATAAATGTAGCAAGCTGGCCTCAGGGGGAACGAAATGAGATTTTGGGGATCAAGATGTCTTGGAAAAAAGCTCCCAAGACTTCTTCAATTTTTTTTTTTTTTTACATCTTAACTAAAATTACATTAACCAGCCAACTTCCTTATGATGAAAAATAACCCTAGACACATACCTAATAACCACAGCAGGGAGCAAAGGAAACAATTCCTCTGTCTGACTGGGTTCATGTCCTGAGGGGTGCTAACACAGAACATGAGATTTTGTTCTTTTCATTCAAAAACTTCATTCAATTTAGAGTGCACAGTGTCCTTTACCCCCTAATATATACCATGATGTGAGTGGTCTTAAGAGCACAGTTATCTTAAGAAAAAAGCTGCAGGAACAAAGTGACCCCAAAGGCCGGGAGTAGCCACAGGAGTGGTGAAATCAGGAACATTTGGACATGCAATACACTTTGTCTTGGAAGACTTCTCTTCTGATTGTCTGTTTTCTCCAGCTCCTTCACCACTGTCTTCTAACACCAGTTTCACTTTGTACCTAGTCCTTGACTTTCTGGTCATCTGCCCTCTCTAACATATTTTCTATCTCCTTGTTGTTTATCTCTTCCTAATTCCCTGCCTGCAAATAACTGTATATTTACATGGCTTTCTTGGCATCAAGGAGTATCACAGTTTTTTTATCTTGAAGCCTTTTTTCACCTTGAATCTGTCATCTTTGTTGCTTTGGCTTGGTATCATCTATGTCTGTTTTACTGTCTCTCCCTGTGACGAGCTGAGTTTGATGATCAAACACAGTGAATGGCTTCTCTACAAGGAACCATTGGGTAAATTAGGACTGTTCAATCTGGACAACAGACAGTCTTAAGTTGACTATTAAAAGAGGCTTTCAAAACTGTGACTGATGTGGAGGGATAGGGGTTGACCTGTCACAGACTATCTCAAAACAAGGTGCTACCAAAAGAGATCTCTAAAAACAAGACTGATCAAAAGGCAGAACTCCTTCCTACCACTGGCAGCAGATCTGGAGAACCCTAACAAGCATACGATGGAGGGAAAAACATGTACAGTATCTTTTCTGTTCATAGTCACCACTGGAGACAGAACATGGACCTGGTCACAGGCAAAACAGTTCTTCATATGTACAGATGATGCTAACCACAATGGGACCACTCTCAGAGACCAGCAACATAAGAACTTCCCAGTAATAATCCTGCTACGTTCCATTGCTCACAACACAAATGAAACTCACATAGTAAAATATAAATAAAATAAAAATAAAATAAGAAAAATAATTTAAAAATCATTATTTAATTTTCCATCAAAAAATATTTGGTTGGAAAATGTTAGGCAGTCCTGCTCAATGGACTGTAGCTAAGTAAATTAATTAGGCAATCAAAAGATATTTAGCTGCATGGAAAAAAACATTCTTTCATTCTGTCTTTTACAATTATTTCCATGATGAATTTCTTTTTCTATATTATTCTCACAGTTGGAGCATTAGAAGTTGTCACTACATTTGAATTTGAAGTTATTTGGAATTATTAGGACATTTAGTATATAATAGACAATTTATGACCTTCTGTCATCAGTTCTGTCTTAATATTATGTATATATTTTAATTCAGCTTTTTGAAGTGTCATTATTTAACAAGAAAATAGAAGTGTTTATAATTTCCCTTTTTTATGCACATCTGCCTTCCGATTACACTTTTGTATCATAACATTTCTCATTAAATATAAAGTGATTTAAACTTGCAAAAGGAAAATATGCAGCTAGCAGGATATTGTGTTACTAGAAACAGAGAGGTTGCTCATCTGTCACAGGAAGCTGTGGCAAGACTGAGATTATGGTAACCAGAGAACTGGGAGGATTTAAGTTCCTTGTGTTCCATTTGCCTTCTATGACTATTCACCATATATGCCTAAGATACAGGGTTAGAGGCAGTCAAAAGAATAATAAAGTCCTTACTGGACTGTCACTGCACTTAATTCTAAATAACAATTACTACCAAAATCCCGATTCTGTTTCAGCAATTTATAATTTTGAAATTAGACTGAGTCCTAACTTTAGTCTATACATACCTTTAGCTAATACTTCAAATTCAAATACTGAAGCTTTCTGCCTTCATTTATAATATACAGGAGGCTAACATAAACTCACTGATTAATTGGTATCAAGGTTTCCAGCACTGAAGTGGAAACTCACAGACTTTTTGATTATATTTTGGCTTTGTTATAATAGCAAGACACATTTGTTTGTTCAAATGAAGACTTAGAAAGTCTACTGGAGCCTTTGAAGCAATTCAAAAATCTGTGACATTCCCTGAAGGGGAGAAAAATAAAAATTCTGAAACAAGGACATCCTATGAAGGGAAGAAAGCATAATACAGGGTTAGTTAAGGAAACACTATACATGCATCAAAGTATCAGAGAGGTAGAATTAATGTTGCTGAGGCCACTTTACTCTGGATGCTCTCTTATTTCTGATCATCAGAAAGAAATTCTCATACAATACAGAACTATTTGCAGCTATCTGTGCTTACTATGATACATACATATTTGTGCATGTGCTCAGAAGCATGTATTTATGGTTATACAAAACCCCAAATTCGATTACATTTAGTCCTGCACAGAAGTCCTATTCATTTTACTTGA
This sequence comes from Nycticryphes semicollaris, assembly GCA_013400055.1. NCBI lineage: Eukaryota > Metazoa > Chordata > Aves > Charadriiformes > Rostratulidae > Nycticryphes > Nycticryphes semicollaris. The sequence continues at coordinate 358,412 of VXBJ01000490.1, read as the reverse complement.
AGAGATGAGATTATTTTGCATCATTACTTTCAAAGAATGGAAATGTTATCTCCTTTTGAACTTTCTATAAACTTCTCCCTCTTTGCATGCAACCACTGGTCAAGGAACAAGAACATCCAAGAATTCCTTAGTCATTTGAGAAGGCAGAACTAAAAAGTGGCTGTAACTACTAATAGCAGATTAAAAACCTCACTCTCCCTCCTCAAGGAACTAAGTTGTGTAGGCATTTAAAAGCAGTTAGCTATGCTAACTAAACATCTGCAGTCACTTCTCATTACCCTTCCCTGAGGAACTCAGTTACTCACAGCTATAAATCATCATAAGTCGTTTGCAATATTTTTTTTATTCTGTGTTTCCAAGTCAATGTTATAATTAAGCATTTAAAATGTAGACTTATGCTTTCCTCTTTTCACCCTTCTAATCTCTTTTTGACCCTTCCTGTGACTCCTGGGTGTTGCAGTCCCTCAAGGTAAGAAAGCTGCCTTGCGTCAACAGAAGCCACTCCACAAGGAACAACGGCTGCAGAAGTTTCCTTCTTTCTGTAGGAGCTCAAACTGAAGATATTTTGTCCAAGCTTAAGAACATTTTCAAATGCTTACTACGTAACTTTATAAATCTCAGTGCATTAGACCTTTCCCATTTGTAAATTGACACATTACAGAGCAGATTTAAACTTCTCAAACCTGAAAGCAGCAAATCTGTTAGCCCAAAGAAAGGATGCTTAATGGTCTTAGTAAATAACCTAAGGTAACGGGCTCCAAGAAAAGGCAGCATACTACAATAGACTTGTGGTGTAGCAATACAATTAATATTATTTGGCATAAAATTTTTTATAGTTTAAATATACAGATAACAGTACAACTGATAGACAAACATTAGAAAGAAAATATGCATTGCACAACTATATGATGCACTAAAATTTCTTTCTTGGAAGAATAACAATTTAAACTCTTTTCGTGTTCAGTTTAAAAGTACTGAAATGTGAAATGGCCGGTATAATGTCAAAGATTATGCACTCTTTCTTCATTCCAAAAAGTAATACCCCATTGGGTTTTTTTAGGGATGATGGCAGTCTTTTATGTGACATTTATGCCATTTAACTGTATGTGTGTGTGCATGTCCCTTGTTCTGACCACATAAATGCTTTTTAATTAGAAGGGAAAACCACGCTACTGATTTATGAACAGTCTATAATTGTTAGGTGGCTTGAAACCTAAATAAAACTGTCTTGACTTACACTAGCCAGGAATCTAACCCCAAAAAAGAAACATACCTCAGACTTTTCCATAATTAAATTCTTCCGCTGTGCCACATGATGTTATCCTGATTTTTAAAAAAATATTTTTAGGGAGAAAAGATGGAGATTTCCTATATGAACTGAAACTATCTCTTGTTTCACTGGCAGAGGAAGAAATACTCAGAGAGGACAATTTTTATCAAGTGATTAGTGGAGTAAAACCTAGCCCTGTATAACTGTGACTAGACATGAAATGACAGGCAACATGGACAACTTCCCACAAGATACAACACTTAAGCAGATGGCATTCAAAAAGTGAAATTTCCAAGTTTTAAAAGACCATATAGACAAAACAGTAATCTAACATGGAGCTTTAAAAATCTGGGGGTTTTTTATTTATTTTTTAATGGAGCAAACTTCAATTTTAGAAAGTGCTCTTTCACAACCACTTTAGTAGGTCAGGATGAGGATAATGAAAAAGAGCAAAAAGGATGAAAAGTTGTCTTATTAAAAAAAACCAAACACCCAAAAAACATACACAAAAGAACCCCCAACAAACAACCAAACCAACCAAACAAAATATCCCATTTATATTATTTTATTGTTTTTCTTTCCTCGGTCATGTCAGCCATAGCCATAATAGCCATAGTCTGACTGACTTTTGATCACATGTCCATGCTGTCTTATCTTTCTCTGACAAATTTTTCTGTACTCTAGTACTCAAAGGACAAGGTTATTTAGATGCTGATTATTCCTGAATTTCCTCTTCCATTAGGTGGCACACCCAGGCCCTGATGCTCTATACCCTTTCAGACGGAGAATCACAAAATTACAGTGCCTACTAATCCACAGGATCATGGTGGTTTTTAATATGGAATTTGGACTTCAAGAAGTGTATTCACAAATACAGACCAGAACATCTGAATGTCTCATATTATTCAGATGAGTCTGTTATTAAAAAAAAAAAAAAAAAAAAAGAGAAAAAATATGTAACAGTATGAGACGTATATAATTGAGTTTACAACTTGTTCACATAGTAACAAAGAACCAAGTCACTGAACATTCTAACAGTGTTAAAGCAATATATTATGATAATACCATGGTGAGTTGACCTTGCCCGGCTGTCAGGTGCCCACCAAGACTCTCTATCACTTTCCCCTCCATCAACAAGAGATGAGGAGAAAATACGATGAAAAGTCCATGGGTCAAGATAAGGACCAATTACTGATTACCGTCATGGGCAAAAGAGACTCTGCTTGGGGAAATTAAATTTATTGCCAATGAATAACGGAGAAGGATAGTAAGAAATAAAAACAATTCTAAAAAAAAAAAAAAAAGCCTTATCCCAACCCCTTCCTTATTCCTGGGCTCAAATTCACTGAAAAATCTTCTACCTTTTTACCTTGAGTGGTGCACAGGGATGGGAAATTGGGGTTGTGGTCAGTTCATCACATATTGTCTCTGCCACTCCTTCCTCACACTCTTCCCCTGTTCCAGTGTGGGGTCCCTCCCATGGGAGACAGTCCTTCACAAATTTCTCCCATGTGGCCTTTCCCACAGGTTACAGTTCTTCATGAACTGCCCCAGTGTGGGTCCTTTCCATGAGGTACAGTCCTTCAGGAACAGACTGCTCCAGCATGGGTCCCAAACAGGGTCAGAAATCCTGCCAGCAAACCTGCTCCACTGTGGACTCCTCTTACACAGGGCCATAGGTCCTGCCACAATCCTGCTCCATTGTGAGCTTCCTACGGGGTCACAGCCTCTTTTGGACGTCCACCTGCTCTAGTGTGGTGTCCTCCTTGGGCTGCAGGTTGATATCTGCTCCACTGTGGACCTCCACAGGCTGCAGGGGGACAGCCTGCTTCACCATGATCTTCACCACAGGCTGCATGGGAATCTCTGTTCTGGCACCTGGAGCACCTCCTCCCCCTCCTTCTTCACTGACCTTGGTGTCTGCAGAGTTGTTTCTCACATATTCTCACTCCTCTCTCCCAGCTGCTGTTGTGCAGTGTTTTTCACCCTTTCATAAATACGTTATCACAGAGGAACTCCCACTTTGTTGATGCGCTCAACCTTGTCCAGATGCGCACAGTGGTGGGTCTGTCTTGGAGCTGGTTGGCACTGACTCTTTCCTACATGAGTGAAGCTTCTGGTGTCTCCCCACAGAAGCCACTCCTGCAACCCTTCCCCCAGAAAAGCTTGCCAAATAATGCTACTGCAAATGTTACACAGTAAATGAATTGGTAATGTGATCAACTTCATTAATATGAGATTTCAAAATCTACACTGAAATAACTAAAATTTGTCAAAAACTGGCAAAAGATAAGAAAATTTCAGATATACTGGCCTGTTTTTTTTATTAAAGGAATAGTCAAGGTTTTCTGAAAAGTAGTATCTGGATATCGTCTCATTATATCACACTGCAGTACCAGACACATGAAGCAAGTGAAGTGAATAAAGTCAATATTTTATACCTCATGGCTTCATTTGGCTTTCATATAAATGTTTTGTTGGCATCACAGAGGTACGGAATTGCACCGAATCAAAGGGCATCTGAGTCAGTGGAAGGATACCTATTGATTGCAATGGACGTTGTGAGAAACAGAGTGAACTTAACAGATGTAGCTTCACACAGAGATTAGACTGAAAAAAAACAAAAAACATGGAAGCTAATATTTCTTCATTTTTTTGCCCACCTCATTCCTTTATCAGTAATACTGATTATAAAAAATAGTTTAATGTAGTGCATTTTAGTATTCAGTAATTATTTGAAAAGCGGATGCTTTAAATAGATGACACACACTGAGACCAAAACAAATTATTTCATATACAAGCATAAATTGTCATAATATTAATGTAAAAATAAAAAATTTCAGTTATCCTTCATTAATGGAAACATTTTGATAAAAAAAACAATTCTAGGCAAGCAAAGTTAGAAATCTGAACCCTGGAAAAATTGCTAGTTGTATCATATATGTTGCTATATTACGTGAACAGGAGGTGGGCTGGATGATTCCAGCCTTTGGGCTCAATATGGTGACAATCAAATATCCCAAAATTAAAGATCAGGTCTGTTGCAGCTGCCAGGTTGTGTTCTTTCTTTTTTATTATTATTTTCTTAAAGAACATGCTCTGCAATACCTTGTGGAATAATTACTAATGATCAGAAAGTAATTATATTTCAAGCACTAACCTCTAGGGTTTCCATAGTATCCACTGCTATTTATATAAAAAGTAAAAAGTTATTGCACCACAGGAAAAGGATAATGTGGCTTTCCAGTGTATAAGGCAGCATTACTAAGACTCGCATACTCTGAAATAGACAGAGCCACTAAAACCATTCAGATATTGCACTTTATAAATGTTTTCCCACTTCACATGTAAGCAACAATGTACGATCAAGCAAAAAATGTTTTTCTATTTTAAAATATCCGGAGAGAAGTTGGTGTGGTGGAGAGTGCTTCCTGTCTTAGAGTTCTAGCTTACACAAAAATGGTAGATTTAAGGCTACATGTAGATTTCAATTTCATAGGACAATCATTTATTTCAAACTTTGCTTTCATTCTGATCCAAACTGTCAAGTATAATTTTCTAAACAGAAAGCATGTCCCAAAGTGAATTTGGGTACACATTTTAAAAATTTATATTAAAAAAACCCCAAAACATTTTAACACTATTCCAATATTTAAAAAAAAAAAAAATCACCAAAAGGGACATATGTCCATGGAATAGACTGATATTATTCTGTCTTGCTTGTCATAATCTTCTGTTCTATTTCTACTCAGCAGCTAATTTCTTTCTGTAAAAGTTTATAATATGTTGATTTACTTTATCTATTTATTTACTATTTATTTACTATTTCATGGCATCGCAAATACATGCATAGAATTCCCCAGCAAAACTTAAATCCCAATTTTACTTTTCCGTTGCTTCACTGAAAGCCAGATCAAATGCAATTTTTTTTCAGTAGAACAGAAAATTTACAGGAGGAACCAGGAGATGTTAATATATATGAATCTAAGTTGAAAAACAAAGGAGTAAACAGTTCTAGTGTAAATTAGGGGTTTGATCAACAACTCATCAACATTAATTAAATGACAATTAACTGTCACTGATTTCCATAGGCTTTAGATGAGTTCTGTTAGTCAAGGTGTTTGATACTTCTCAAGCAGATGGAATTTGTTTCTTTATCCCATTTCTTTGAATTTTTACCTTATTAGACTGTATTCCATTTCTAGTACAGCTTTGGATTCTATGAAGTGTTTGGATTCCCAAAGATTAAGAACAAGATTACAGTCTCTTAACAGCATCTGTGAGAGAAGTATTTTGAATTATGTGCTTTCCAGTAATGAATGCTTTCTAGCTAATAAATAGATTTTTCAATCTAATAATGCCAGAAGTGGCATAATAGTACTTTCCAAAAGTTATTTCATATGTACATATATGCTTAGATATGATGTATTTCTGTCCAAAGTATATATTTCAAATGCATACACATATCTACTGTTATAAGCAAATTTCCTCATGATAAAAAGAAATTATTTTATTTGCATTTGAACTCAAATCACATAGCTATTTTACTTAATGCATTTCATTATTTTATAGAAGACTCAAGCAGTTTCAAATGTCTAATTTTTTCTTTTCACTTATGATAAATACAATAATATTTTTATTTTATTGTACAAATTGTTATTATATATCACTATATATTGTTATGTTATGATATGCTACAGACAGTCACAGCCCAATAATTTGCATGTCCCTTAAACTCAGCTAAATCATTAGGGTTTTGTTTGTTCTTTAGTAGTTTAAGTATGAAATATTCCTTTTTACAAATTGTACCTGTTAGGTTAATGTACAGAAAATGCATTGTTTTTACTTTAGTTCCCAGTTCTGAAACCTAAAGACTGCATTGTACAGATGATTCATGATAGCCTAAAGAAAGACTTTAGGCTTAGAAATAAAATTTTATTATCAGTTTAAGACTTCCTTGAAAAGCAATCTTTACTGTGTCCACCTTGCGTTAATGCGCTATCTCAGAAATTCCCTAATGACTGAGTAAAATCAATCACTGTGATCCTTTGTTCTCCACTTGTGCTAAGTGTATGAAAACTCCAGAGTTTAAAAATCAGCAGGGCCTACATAATGAGACATTCTTGACAAAGAACAAGCTTATATTGTGTCAAGGCCATTTCAGTGTAGCTGCTTCCCAGGCAGCAGAGATTGGGAGATGCTGATTCAGAAATCAGATTTTCTTTTAGGTTTCCCTCTTGCTAAAACAGGTCTTGAACTTATCAATATATGCAAACATTCTTCTCTTAAGTCTCCTGTTGTCTCCATTTAGATTTCCCATGGAGGCTAATAGCAGTGGGTTATATCTATTACTATACCTGCATTAAAACAGTACAGAAAGACAGTTTAAGACATTTACTTCCTACTACTAACCAGAAGAAAAGAATGCTACCTCAGGATCTCTGCTCTCATGTTGATCACTGCATGGAACGCCACTGCCAGTCTACTAAAATCTACAGGTTGAGCTAAAGGACTAAACAATGTTCATGTAAGAGGTTGAGTCTGTGGTAGCCAGGACGTGCAGGCGCTCGAGGATCACCATATACTAATTACACAAGAACAATACTTAGAAGAAAACTATGTGCTGGCTGCTATTTTATTGTTGCTTGTTTGGGGGGTTTTTTTTGTGGTTTTTTTTTTTTTTTTTTTTTAACATAAACCTTGATTTCACACTTGTTTTGAGCAGTGTATTGGCAGTTTTGGTGAAGGAGATGAAGGTAGGGAATATAACATGTAATATCATTTGAAACCAAAGACTGTATATTCCTCTTAGGTTTTGCACAGCCAGTTACAAGAGATACCAGCTGAGACAATTATATGTAAGAGCTGTAAGAACTACATTATAAGAGAAAACTACATCACCAAAGTCAAACAGTGTGATATTGTGAAATATTAGCAATAAATGTCTCTGCTCCCTATTGCTTACAACACTGGAATCTTGTGGTTACTCAATAGGGGGAAAAAAAGTCTCTCCTGAGGCCTAGGCAAGTATCCGACATGCAACAGGAATTTTATTTCTTCCCCTCTTATATAACTGGCTGCTCGTACAACCACGATGTCCTTGCAAAACTGTAAGTCTGTAGTCATGCTGTTAAAAGGCATTGCCGTAACATATCCACAAGCAGAAAAGAGGTGTCTGCTTTAGAAAGCAGTCATGGGCACAACATACACAGTGTGCCTGCATCTCATACAGTTTCCTCTCAGACTCCCTATAGTCTGCCTGTGAAAAACTGATGCAAGCTGTTATGTTTACCTATGCACATACTAGACATGTTCACATTTAAGGACTCCTATGTTTTCTAATGGGTCTTCTCCAACTGCTTGTGGTTATACAAACCGCAAACGCACAACTTGTCTGGTCTTGAGCTCAGCCTGGGAGTAAATCTCAAGATGAAAAGTACACTTAGCTAGAGAAACTCTGGTCTGTAGGAACAAGAAGTACAATTCTTCCATTTCCAATAGCCTCTTGGTACCCCTTTGGCAATGGAGAAGCCCTAAAAGAGGCAGTTTATCTCAGAAGAGGGACACAGAGGAGGGGAGGATGTCAGGTGATGGAAGCATCTGAAAGTTGAAGAAGAGGATGCCAGCAGCTAGAAAAACCACAGTGTTGCAGTACAGGGTCTGGCGACTGGAAGATCTCGCGATGTACGGAAAGATAGGCCCCCCCCCTCTCCCTAAAGCCAATAGCGTTTAGCACTTAGTTCAGGATGTAAGCAGACGGAAGTGATGTTGTGAACCCAGACTATATAATGCCATGTTATCTACCAATAAACGCCATTTGCCGTCCACCACATTGGTGTCTGCGAGCTGATGGACCGAGCGGCCTGGGGTTGGCCGACGTGCCGTTCCTGAACCAGGTCGCCACGCCTCCTGCAGGCGACACACAGCAACCTCTCGAGCAAGCCAGAAACTGGAAAGTATAAAAGCATTTAGTCATCTTCCCATTATGATCACATGAAACATTGCACAAAATTTTACCCCTACTCTTCTGGAAACATCAACTATCTAATTGCAATATAAGCAAATTGCCTTCTAAAATAGCAAGACGTGCCTGTGCTCTGCAAGCTTTGTGAAACACATGCTGTTGGGGAGTAAGGACAGCTTAGATTCCTGACAGTGCCTTGAATCACATCATCTCAGCTGCCAAAGCTTGAGTTCTGGGCGCCCAGTAATTCTTGGCTTCTCATGAGACAATCATCATGCAGCAGCAGTGAATTCACTGGGGGAAAACACTTGAATGTTTTAGCAAAGAGGCCCTCACAAGTTCAAGTGATACACATACTAAAACGTTCATATGTAGCAGTGATGGGTTTTTACAGCTTCATCCAATGGTATCTTTAACCCCTGGACCTCTGACCTAAGGTTCACATTCCTAAGATTAAATCCAAGGAGGAACTGTAACAAGTTTTCTTCCAAAATGCAATTTTCTGAAATGATTACATTACCGTTTTTCACACACCTGGAATTTCAGCCTGATGCATCAGAAGTGTTAAGCAGTGTCAGATGCAAATGACATTCTTATATACAATAAATTCCAGTTCACTAAGTGACACAAGCCTTTTCCAAGTTCCATTCCCGAAAATCCCGCTTTCTGCCTCCCAAAGTGACTGTCCAAAACACCTTCCTAGAAAATGAAATGTCTTAATCTTACAAAATTACAATAATTTCTTTCCCTCCTCCTTCCCACCAATATATGGGCCAAAATAAATCAGTCACAGATGTGGAATGAAAGTTCAAAGGTGTCTGATTGAATAATTCCACTTTTTAACATTAAAATTACACATTAAGAAACCATAATTTGTCACAAGTTGCATTTAGGAAAATAAACACTATTCAAGTATCAAAAGCAACTATTTTTTTCTCCTCCACAATTTTCTATTTAATCAGAATTTTATATTTCATTGAAAGATGCTGAAAGCATTTTAATTGTGTCTGTTATTCAGAAACACTGATGCATCGTGTGTGTGTCACTAACTAGGGTATTATCAGAGAATATTTCTCACTTACTGTGGGAAAGCAAATGTTCCTATGACTTCCCTCATTACACTCATGCTTGAACTTTCCTTTCCAATCAGTTTCAATAACTTTATATAGCATGCAGAAACCATGCTCCATGATAAAAGTTTTCATGTATTGCCTATTTTTCACATAAATTTGTGAAACAATAGTAAGTAGTGAACAGTGATTTTACAGGAGACATATACTTTAGCATTTTAACTGCTAAATTATTCTCTTCCAGTAGCATCATCTTACAACAGTATACACACAGGCCAATGCATGGTTAGCTGAAATTAGTAGTCCAAAGGCTAATAAACCAAAAGAGACTTCAGGGTCCTGGGGTTGCTGGTAAGGGAATCTGGAGAACAAGTTAATTTTTTTTCCTCTCTCCTTCTAGTTGTGGGCAGTGATACTGGAACAAACAGATGGTCCCAGTCTATTCATATTTGGTTCCATGGCTGGTGTCACTGACACAATTTTTGGTTTTTCAATAATGGGATAACCTACATTGAACCAGCCTTGATGGAATGGTTACACAACACCAGGCTGAGTGGTGCATTTGACACACCTGAGGACAGAATGGCATCAAAACAGACCTGGACAAGCTTGAGAGGTGGGCCTGTGTGAAACTCATGAGGTTCAATGAGGCCAAGTGCAGCATCCTGCACATGAGTTGGGGCAACCCCCAGTATCCATACAGACTGGGCACTGAAGGGATTGGTAGCAGCCCTGCTGAGAAGGACTTCAGGAACTAGATATAGATATAAGGAAGAGATTTTTTTACAGGAAGGGTGGTGAAACACTGGCACAGGTTGCCCAGAGAGGTGGTGGATGCCTCATCCCTGGAAACATTCAAACTCAGGTTGGAAGGGGCTCTGAGCAACATGATTTAGTTGAAGATGTCCCTGTTCATTGCAGGGGATTTGGACTAGATGATCTTTAAATGTCCCTTCCAACCCAAACTATAATTTTATGAAATTCTGGGTTTTTTTTCCTTTGGGTTTTTGTTTTGTTTTGTTTTCTTTAAGGCATTGTTTTCAACACCAGAGATTTAAACAATACTTTTCATTTATTTTAATAAAAATACTATCTGAACCAGTAGGTTAAAGTATGAGAAAGTGTGCAATTGCACATGTGCAAGTATGCAACACTGATTGAAAAGGTAGCTGTCTGCAGAGCATGCTTTGGTTACAATATCCTACAGCAAATTGCAGCAAAAATCACCATAATCCACTACCCTCCATCACTAGGAAAAACTCTTGAAAGTAAGGAAGATACATGCATTACAAAAGGCATTCACCACGCATTCATAAGAATAAGAATGATATATATATATATACACGCCAAGGTTTACTAATGACTGTGGCTTTTATCGAGAGTTGGGTATCAGCTAGATAAATCATCTGCATTCCATTTTATCAGGCTTTCAAATGTAATTGATATAATCCATCTAGACCACACAGGTCTTTAATTCAGGTAAAAATCAAAACAAAGCTGTGTGGTCTAGCTTGTTAGCACTGTAAAGACAACTTATTGTTAACCTTAAGATAAGCCACTGCATTTAAGTCTATTTATAGCCACCTTCTGTAAGTATGCCCACATTCTTTTCTACTTTCCAGGTCAGAGTCACAAAGGCTGTCACAGGAAGGTGTAAATAACACTTCTTTGCATCAGCAAATCCCTTTGCATAAGGGATGGAGTACATTTCAGCTGAAAACAGTGAGCTATTTCACTACTACCTTTTTTCAGGATTTCCACTACCTAATAGAGGAGTAGGCAACTTAATTTTGATAAAGCTGTCAGTGGAAGTAACTGAAGAATCACAGACCTTGACCAACCCACTTTTGTGCCAGAATTGCTTACTTTTAAAAGCTTGTATTAGCCTTCCTTGCCAGGTAACAAAGAGAACTATAAAAGGAGATTGCATCTAGTTTGTGATCTCATTCCCTCCAAGAAAGGCAATTAAAATAGCTTCCATTCTCTTCCCATGGAAGAGAATCAGTAAAGGGAGAAGAGTACTAAATTAATCCAGCTGTTTAACTGCTCTCATGAAACCAAACCAACCAGCTTGCAAATATAGAAATAATAATAGTAATTTTTAAAATCTATCTCTGAAGTCCTATCTAGGTTTAATTCTTCTGGCATCAACAGCAATGTAAATTTATTCTCTGCCCTGCCACCTAAATTCTTGGCATACTATTCCCTACCCCCATATTTTCACTGTCTGTGGAGCTATGCCCAGCATAGCAAACGTAACAACAGAGAGGATTAGGATTCCTAATGCTTAAAAAAGTCAAAATAGTTCAAATTTGATCTATCTTGTTAGAACAGAAAGAGCTTCCTCAAACCACCCAGAGGCACTCAATACATCTAAAACAATCACTTGGGAAGGGAGAAAAAGGGACTCAGCTCTAGATCCATCCTGCAGAACCTCCCAATTAGACAGAATGTCCCTAGCTGAATTTCCACATGCACACTGACGTGTTTCAGAAAGCCTGGACAGAGGCCTAAACACAGTATACAATCCTTCTCTCACAATTACAGCTGGTCAAAGAGGTTGACTTATGTCTGCTATTTATACCTTATGCCCCATGGCATCTTGTTAAAGAGAGGGCTGTGCTGCAAACCTGGTGATTGATAGCAAGTTAATGGTTTCATTGTCTGTAGTAATGCAGAAAGTACAATTCTCATGCATCAATATGAACAGCAGCTTTATCACCAAGGCTCTACGCTTTTAAGTGGTGCTGTCTCTAGTACTCCTGAAAGGAACAGTGAGCAGCGCCTGGAGGTGCTAGAATGAGTCTTCTGATACTCATGTTGTTAATACTTCTGTTAACTCCCCAGGTACAAAAGTTATAGGAAGAGGGCTCATCAGAGCTGTTAAGACAGACAGAAGGAGGGCAATTTTTCACCTTGCCTACAGTAGTGTGGGGCCCAATAAAAGCTGATCCAAAGCCCCCGGTATTAGCATTACTGGCGCAGCCACATAACAGAAAATAGAACTTTTTGGAGCTAACAAAGCTGGATAGAAGTTATATCTGAATAAAAACCACAAGATGAGATCCTTTGTATGTAAATATGAATGTGTTCAATGTGCTAATCTTCTTAAAACCATATACTTCTGGAGAAGGTGCTGACACAGATTCCCTCAAACAGTACATTTCACACAATAATTTGCAACAGAGCAAAGTACATGGTAAATGCTAATTAAACATCATGACACTGATTTTGCTCTTTGTAAAGGTGTAAGTGGAAGCACATCATACCAGAAGAAAAATTAACTGTCCCAGTTACAATTTTTCAGTCATCACCAGTGGAAGAAAATCAAGTACTTATTATATATCCTTGTTTAGCTAATTATTACCACTGTTTGTGATGGCATAGAAAGAAAACCTCAACTTCTTACCAGATGGGAGTCAGTGTGTATATCAGTCAAAAGAAGAACTCGCAAGGGACTGAAAAAGACAAGAAGGTAGTAAAATAAACACTGCTAATGATTTATTCTACAAACTTCCTAACTCGCCCCTAAGTATTATTCATCTTGCCAGCTTTGCCTGTCATGTCTGAAATGTTGTCTATATTTTCCTACTTTCTAAAGGTTCTTACATTAAATCACACTTTCACTTTATAGAAAAAGTATATCTGGAAGCAGTGTGAATTTTACTTGAACCATGTATCATTTTATAGCATTTCAAAATCTGGTCTAGTTTCTTGAAACAAATACTGATTTTCTAGGTGGAATCTCTATAATTTTTAAGGTTTTGATTAATAACTCATGCAAACAGAAGCAAGGCTGCAGGAAAAATTACAAAAGGTCTCTTTTCAGAACAGTTTAACTTGATAAATATGTTAATTAGGAATTTTCTTTAACCATATCCACTATTAAAATGCTGCTTAGGAATTTAACAATGCAAAGCTTTTAGTTCATGTTCAGTGATAAAATTAATAATGTTAAATTCACAGAGAAACAGCATTTCCTTTTACTAATGTGATCATCTGCTGTTTCTTTAGAATAACATGCAGATATCTGTGTAATGAGTTATCATTATGCTCCACCACCCATTTAACAAGAACTGGGAGGAAGGTGAGACAACTTCAGTTTTGGTGTAGCATTTCTGTAGCTCCCAAATTAAGGAAATAAAACAGTGGAAGACTTTCTATCCCTTCACAGTAGCTTGCTTTTAAAAGTTAGGATAGAAACTTGCCTCTTGGCAGTGCTAGAAATGTTAGGACATCACCTTAGCATAACAACTTTAATTGTACAACCATAACCCTTCACCCCAATTATGTTCAGTCTTGGTTTATTTATTACTGATGCCTGGTGCACTTTCGGTAATGGGCTTTCTACTTTCTGCCTTGCATTTTTTCTAACAAAGTATTTTATACTCCACATATATTATCATTAAAGGTCCCTCGATTAAGGTTCTTTCTCTTTGACAAGTCTAAATTCAATTAAAGTGCAAGAAAGTCCTGAGAGAGCTATTTCTTATTTCACTTTTATTTGTCCATGATGTTTTTTTCCTTCTCCCCTATAATGTCACCTCCCATCTGTGAGGAAAAACAGCCTAAACTTATCCTATGAAGGCCTACAACTTTCTATACAAAGTCATTTAATGTGGTATGAAATGATAAACAACCCAAGACAGATTAAGCTGAATCTATAGTGTGACCTAAACTAGTGCACATTAATTACAGTTTTTAAACAAAACAAAACACCTTTTCTCAAAATGCTTGGTGTTTTCATCTATTCACTAAGCCTAAACTTGATTTCCTCATCTCCGCTATTACACTGATTAACTGCACTGACTTTAATTATGATGAGTTCAGTAAAATTGCTGACTGTATTTGTTCCCGAGGTATGGGAAGGCAATGCATGAGCTGAGAACCAGAGAGCATTTAGTTACTCCTTACCGTTCTTTCAAAGATGCTTTGGCTATAGAATTTCTAACATTCTTTGAAGACCTCATTTAATCTCCGAACACAAGGGAGAGAGAACATACCTACTTTCCGATATTATAGGCACAATATATGAGACCAAAGACTGTTTAATGAGGCCCTGTTCCTGTCCTCCTACAATGTACAGATAAAATATGCACCTACATGGAGCTTGATTTACCTCAAAAAGACTTTTGCACATGCACAGCAATCCACCATTGAGCTGTAAAGATATTCAGTCCCTAGATTACAGATAATCTAATGGCTGTGTCTATATGCATCAGACCAAAGGCACAGACAACCCAACATCTCTAACCAGTAACAGAGAGGCATTTTACTGGATTGTCTAAGATGACTATTTTGTGCAAATATCACTGATTACACAGGCAGAAAAAGAATACTGCCCTGAAGTTATGAAATTGCAGATGTAGTTAACATAATTTTTTTGGCACCAAGTTTAATTCAAAAGGATTAAATAAGTGTATTCATAGATTTTTAAACCAATCAAATCTAGAAGCCATTTCCTGCATTAATTTTCCAGCTAACTTAATTATACAGCCCTAGGATCTGGCTCGTGATCAATTAACAGAGCTGTAAAAATCTGGAGCCCAAGTCTACCACATATTAATCACCACATCTGATGTAAGGAAAACAGCCTTTATTGTGGTTTCTGGATTTGAAATCAAACCAGTAACCACAGCTGATGCAGCTCTACTCCACTCTAAAAAAATAAAGATTCTTTTTAATTAGTATTTTACATTACTTAGTAATGTGTGGGAATGATAGATCATCGTATGTGAAAGAGGTCTGAGGAATATTTAAAGCAGAATAATGTGTTCATTGTAAACTACTGACTAACTAACGTCATATCTAGAGGAAAAGAGTTCAATAGTGCTGCCCACCGCATAGCATTTTCTGTCCAATACTGCAACTGCTTAAATGTTTTTCCTCTTCATGATGCAAAAACTGCCTATTTCATGCTCTCCGAGCAAATTAATCATAACTACAGGATGGGCAATTTAGCCACAGCTAAGCAATTTGAACCCATATTCCCTTTCTGCCCCACATACATCTCAAGTTCAAGAGTGGTTTGCTAGGACAGTGGGGTGTGCAATTCTCATTCAGATTTTATTTATCTGTCTTAGCAAGAGAAACAGCATAACAATATCAAAACAGAGGCAGTGATGAATTACCCAACAGCTGAGACAATCCTCTAAGTTCACTGTAAATTCAGGTGGATTAAGGTTTGTTCAGGAAGATGCTAGTGCTAAGGTACAAATGGATTGTTCCACACATAGGTAACAAGTATAAATATCTTCATTAACATTTAGGGGAAAAAAACCCTAACCTTTGTGCTGGCAGAAATCAACCCGATGCATACTGTGAATACGTAATAGTTTTACAGTGAAGAACCAAAAAAGAAAATCCACAGAAATGAGAGGAAATTAAATAGCTACAAACATAGGTTCCAATGCTGAAGATTATTGAAGTTTCCTTCAGGAGAATATTTTCAAAGTGATACCTTGAAGTCTTGATTGATAAGACAACAGTGCTTGTTACATTGACCTGATCCAAAAGTTCTATGGAAAGGCTTCCAGGGATACCTCTGAACAGTGGATCAGGCTTGTCATTTGCATACATTTAAATGCTATGTTGAACTGGTGCCACTGTAGAGACCTAAGTTCAATCATTATATTAGAAAACACTGTTACAGTATAGCTTTTTTTAATTCATTTTGTTAAGATTGCTTTGAAAAGTTTTGTGCCTTTCTGGAAGGTAAAACAGAGTTACGCTTATATCTGAGAGCCAGGAAACAAATTATTAAACTATACACTAACTCAATTTTAATTCTAATCTCAAGGTTGACCTGGAATCAGAGATCTGTCTGCTGTTTCAGATTCAGAAATGACTCTGCCGTTTCAACTTATAACATGTAGTAGAGCAAGTAAAATAGAAGAACACCTTGTTCACTTGCATTTTGGCAGGTAAGAGGAAAAAGATTTGATAGGGATAAGCATCCGGACCCTATTATCCCACAAATCCAGGTATTCAGCTCATTCTCATGCTTAATTTCTCTCCTCGTAACTCTTTCTCCATTACTGCATTCTTCTACCTATTTTTCATTATCAACATTCTCCGTGCTGTCTTTTCTCTATACTACAGTTAAAAACATAACTTGCTTTTCCAGTCTACATCTCTGTGCCCAAACCACTAAACCTTCCTCATTAAACACGTGTAATTCATTTCTTTTTTAAACAATCTGAGCAATTTCTGAATTATCTTCTTTAACTCGGATTATAACTCTCCCCACATTAACCCTGTGTTCATCCTCCAGCAGAAGGAAATTTTAAACGCATGCTTAAAGAAAACTCAGGTTTTCAGTCTTTCAACCTAAATTGCTTGGGTGGTACACATGCCCATCAGTCATAGTATATGCTCCCAGAGCTTCCTCCCTTCAGTTGTGTTAAGGCCAGATAAAGTGTCAAGAAAATATATTGTCTGGTGAGTGAAAATGAGCATCACAAGCCATCTCATGTCTGAGTGTTTGGCTTCACCCAGTCCAGGGTCCACCACAGGCTACACTATGCTGCTCCACTGTGGACCTCCATGGGCTGCAGGAGGACAGCCTGCTTCACCATGATCTTCACCATGGGCTGCAGGGCAATCTCTTGTCCAGCCTTTGGAGCACCTCCTCCCCCTTCTTCTTCATCATCCTTGGTGTCTGCAGAGTGTTACTCTCACATTATCTCACTCCTCTTTCCCAGCTGCTGCTCCACAGCAGTTCTTTCCCCTTCTTAAATATGTTGTCACTGAGATGCTACCATCACTACTGGAGGGCTCAGCGGCAGATTAATCTTGGAGCATGCTGGCATTGACTCTGTCAGACATGGGGGAAGCTTCTAGCAGCTTCTTACAGAAGCTACCCTTGTAGCCCCCAGCTACCAAAACCTTGCCATGCAAAAGTCATTCAAGTCATTCAAGGCTAAGAATGTTGCCACCATGTAAATACAGCTGCAACAATACCACCAACACTACTTACTTTGTCCTGTGGACATCCAGGAACTTCCAAAGCTGTTGAGTGAATATCCATAACTTGAAAAAATATTTTTCTATCACAGTGTATTCCCAAGGGGGTAGAAATTGGGATGGTTTGTGTGGCCATGAATCTGTCATCTCTTAAATTTCAAGCATCTGACTTGCTGACTACAGTAATATTCCTTTAATCTAGTTGATTATATAATATATGTGAGTTTCACATACCTTAAATGTACCTTAATTCCTTCTCCTGTTATCTTTTCTATTCTGCTTTTCCTCTGAGCTCAAAAAGTTGCAAGCGAGATCTTAGCAGATGCCTGGCGATGATAATGAAGAATGGAGGCCAAAAAATCATTTTGAGTTTATGAAAACTGAAATAGAAGAAGTATTAAAAATGTGTTGAAAATGTAATGCAGTCCTTTTTCTTTT
>VXBJ01000490.1:219079-340676 GCA_013400055.1 Nycticryphes semicollaris | reverse complement strand
TTTTTTTTTTTTTTTATTGGTTTTAAAGAAAACTGGCATGAGTTGCATTCCGTCATCAGGCTTCAATTCATTGCCCTCAGTTGGCAAGACAATATGCTCTCAGGTCTAAATGCTGCAAAATTAATTTGTCTGACCTAAATACCCACTTTGAGATCAAGTAGAATTAATGAGTGCAGAGTGTACATATATGTTTTCAAAANAAAAAAAAAAAAAGAAAATGACCAGAGCTACAGGCCTACGACAGGACTTCAAATGAATAGGTAGTTAGCAATCTTGCAAATCAATCCAGGCAGCTGTTTTCCCGTGCTTTGAAAACACAGAACGGCTTATTAATATAAAAGAAACACATTTCCAGTGGTTTCATGCTGGTAAAGTTAAGTTGTTTTGTTTTGTTTTATTTTTAACAGCACCAATACACAGCAGAATTGATTGGTAGAGAGCAGAATGCTGCAAGCTGCACCAAATGCTCTCAATGTTGAAAAGGAAAATGGTATAATAACATAGTAAGTTCAAATAATTTTTGTACAAAGGTACTATTTTTAAAAAATAGGTTAAAATTAACATCATTCTACCCATAATATATTTTTTTTTCCACAAGAATTATGTTTCCTTGTACTTGTTCTACTTCACAACTACATACAAAAAGCTTTAGTTCAGCATAAAGGAAAAGGACTTTCCTTTAAGCTCAGCAGGAAGAGCTTTCTGTAAAGGACCATTTGAAGGATTTTTAAACAAGGAGTTATTTTTACTTTTTCTTCAAAGGTTTTCTTTGTTTTTATTATATGTATGTACGTATTTATATATTAATTTAAATTCTACAGATTTTCACTGAATATTTCAATATGAAACAAACCTCTCATAGCTTGTTTAGTACAAACTGACTATTGCATTGTCAACAATAGTTATAAATAAAAGAAGTGTGAAACGAATGAGAGAGTGTGAATGACCAGTTGGTCAAACTGCAGTACATGACAAGGAAACCTGCCTTAAGATTTCTTAAGATCTGTACAATCCTTTTTTTTTTTTTTTTTTTTTTTTTTTTAAAACAATTTAAATTTTTTTTTTTTTTCACTTTAAAAGCCATTTAAATCAGTTTAGGTTTAAGACAATAGTTCCCCTCCAAACTTCCTATTTTCCATTTCTGAATAATAGCTTGGGCTTAGTTTTGCCTTTTGTATTTCACAGAATCACAGAATCACAGAATCTTAGTGGTTGGAAGGGACCTTTGAGATCATCGAGTCCAACCACATTAAAAAACAAAAAACAAAAACACAACAAAAACCCCACACACAAAAACAAACAAACAAACAAAAAAGCCACCCACCAACTAAACCCCACACCTACAACCCCACGCACAACAATTTGCAGCCTTAAAACTGAAGAAACATACAGTTCATGGTAATAATGTTTTACATTTCTCTCAAGGGAATGAAAAACATCTTTAAGGGGTCTCCAAAATCCTGCAAGTGGATCAAAGAAAATCCAAGCAATTGAAACAGTCAGTCTTGAGCACTCTGTTGCTTGGTCCTGCTGAAAAGGCTATATATTTTTTCTATAGTAAACCCTTTAGATTCTGTCTATCACTCTGCAGGTTATTGTGTTAACAAATAATGTAGTGTGCTTTCAGTGGTGCTCTGGCACTATACCACTACACCACATGAAAAGAATTTTGTAGTAGTGCAGCTGTGCCATACTTGCCCTCTAATTCACCTTTTCAAAATGGATTTCCCTTAACTACAAAGAATTCAGCTGTTTGAGATGGATCTCTAACAGATCTCTCCAGACAGCAAACCCACAACTGTTTGTGTCAGCACAGTTACCAGGTTTCTGGGTGGTACTTTGCTCAACCCCACAGTTTAAGAAAGGCAAAAAAAGAATAGTGCTGGTGGCCAGAGGATGAAGGGCCGTTTGAGCAGGAGAAGAGGGAGACACCAGAGTAAAGTAGAACATTTGTGTCCATCAGAAGCAGAGAACTTGTGCAATGTTGGTGCCTAGGAGTGAGGTTAGGGCCGGTGGATATCAGAAATGAGGTGGGTACTGCAATAGTGAAAATTCCTACTCCAAGAGTGGAAAATAGAACCTGATGAAAAATTGAACATCTGTTGAGGTGTCCAGTACAGCTCTTGAAGCACAATGGTGAAGTTTGACCCATTTATTCCACAATGAACAACGTGGCAGTGGAAGGTTTCTCTGACTGCTACTTGTCTTCAGGTCCTGCAGAAACAGACAGAAGACTGTCTGATCTTCAATAATTCCTGTTTCCTAAAATCTACTGTTTGCAAACCATATGCATATATCCTCTACTCAGCTTATTGCTTGTCTGCCCACAACTCTTTTTTTTTAGAGAACTTCCAAAGAAAATTCAGGAGCCACATGGGCTTTTTCCATCTTTCAGAAATGCACCATTCTTCATTTTAGCAAAATTCCTGCAAACTTTAACCTGACCACTTCCATTTATGTCATACCTTTTTTCTCTCTTTCAAGCTCCTTGAAAACATTACTCAACTACATTATTTTTGCCCTTCACTTATTTAAATCTAGCTTTTAGTGCCTCCAGGCATTTAAAAGTCCCTCAGCATAGCTCGGGACTCTCCACTGGCCTCTTTTTGGCTGTCCAAAGCAGCTAGAGGAGAGATCTAGCCTTCTAAATCAGGAAATGGGAAGAATGAGTTGGGCTTGCTTATTTTGCAAATCATGCAACAATCTTTGGAAGATGCATCCTGATCTTGAGGAACAGAGCCTACCTTCAGTCTACTGCTGTTGCCTAAAGAAAACCTCAAAATATATATCCGGTCTCCAATGACAGATGCTGCTGTTAATATTTTCAACACCTGAAGTTTGCTAATTCAAGGATGAATTTGGTGTACTTGTTTTAGAATGAAAAAATATTCCTATGCAAACATTTGTACAGACAATAAACTATCATCAAACTTTCTTGCAGAAATAATTCTTTTAGTTCATGATGTAATCTTTGCTACTTTTGCTAGCCTTTGCCTCGATGAAAGAGACAGTGAAACAGATTGCATAAATCTGCCAGCTTAGTTTTGCTGGTCCTCACTGGATTTATGACAGCAAGTTGGAAAAAGCTTTCTACAGTCTATTCCAACTGCCACAAGCTCATGTAAAGAAACAAAAATTAATAACTGAAAACATTAGGTTCTCACCTCTGTAGCTCCATTAAAATTCTACTTAAGAATTAAGAATACTATTTAGATTATACTTGCATAAAAGATTCTACTTAAAATAGATTTTTCTTACTAAGCCTGTGGTAAAGCAAAATCAAACAAATAATAAAGAATATATTTATACATATTTAATGGGATGAGTTTTTTAATGCTGTCATTATGCATTTTGCAAAAAAAAATGTATTGATTTATAAATTTATTAGATTCTTCAGGAACTCTCCAATTTCCAGCAATGAAAAATACTCTTTGTATACCATAGCGCTCTCTGTGGGTATTTAATGTTATTTATTAAGTCTTACCTTGTGTCTGAGCAAAGGAGAATGTTAATCAAAGATTCTGACTCTGAGGCAGAATCCTGGTAAGACTTTAATCATAAAAGTTGACTTTTACCCTATTCTCTGCATTTTATGCACTTTATGCATTAAGAACATCAGAAAGGGCATGGAATGAAATCAAATTTCTGTTTGGAACACAGCCCTCTATTTCAGTTTCTGGCCACATCTTCAAAAATAAGTCATACACGTCAGAAAAATAGTTTAAATGCAGGTTACATTGAGACTAGAGGCTCTTGATTTAAGATCAAATCAGAGCAAAAGTTCCAGTTTGATGTTACTGAAATCTCACCACTTGCTCATATTTTTTGGCTAAGCCAAAAATATTTTAAATGCCATAGCATTAACTCCATTTGACTTCTGTCATCCTGACATTTGAGATCAGTTCTCCAGATGAACCTTTCACTATCATGAGCTGCAACATTATTAGATTCAGAATACAGGTTCTTCTGGTTTTATATCTGATCTGGAACAAATCCTCAAGGGACTAGCAGTATGAAAATGTGAGGATATGATTCATACAAAAGTCTATAAAAATACAATTTGACGAAAGCAGTATGAAGCATGAGGAAGGTAAGCAGCAATTGCTGGTATTTCATGTATACGTGTGATCAAAATCACACATTAGATAGAAAAAAAGTAAGTTACCCATTCAGATGCACTCATTCCACATTTTCAAAGGAAGCCATGAATGCACAGCAATCTTTGAGACCCAAAATGACATTTTCCCCTCTTAATCATATTCTTTACAGCCACACCACTCTTGGGGTCATAATTGTTTCAAGGTGTGAAAGCACATGTATAAATAAGTATTTGTCTAGAATGTATATAAAATAAATCACATTATGCATACTCTGTCTTTAAACTTAGGCAGATCAAAACCCCAATTCAGTGGGCTGACGGAGAATGAGAGAGCTGTAAGCCTGGATTTCAATTGAGACCAGATATAGTTTGCTTACAGAGCTAGTGATTCATATTTTTTCCTGGAGTGTTGCCCATTCTAGGATTTGCACACTTCTCTGGCCCCCACAGAGGATTAGCCAGATGTTCAACAGCACATGTGTAACACACCTGCTTCATGCTGAAGCATTTAGCTTTGTTAAGGCCAATGAATGAGAGTAACAGTGAGAAGGAAACGAAGATTTTAGGCATTCCTCACTCAGGGCCAGGCACCCTTCTGGGAAACCCAGATGCATCCAGAAGCAGGAGACAGTGGCTACTGGAGAGGAAAATTATTAGCTCCTGACCCTGCCCAGGGGAGCTTTACTGTGGGACAGTTAAGCTGCCGGCTATCCCTAGAGAAGGAAGAGGCAAGGCTCAGGGTTAGTCAGCACAGAGGAGAACAAGCCATCAGGATTGAACCTGTAACTGGGGTAGCTCTTGCATACAGGAACTCTGGGTTCCCCCACCTCTTGCATTTGGGATGTATTTTTGTGCTTTAACAGCAGATCAGTCAACTGTTGAGTGAGGGGCTGAAATACTACTGGCTGTGGTGATCCCTAGACTATTTCCTGAGAAGAAGAAAAGGTGCCATTCTTTGTCACTGATGGAGGGCTGGGGTGGAATGGGCTATGTGCAATGGTCATGCTACAGAAACTGGGAATTCAGCCTTTAATAAAGCCTGGGAAAGCATATGCATATTTGTTTGCTGAAGTCCGAAGTGTAAGTTTAACATTTGTACGTTTTAATTAAATACACATAACACCAGAGGGAAAGTCTGGATATAAAAGAACAGTTAATCTGTTCCACCATTGTCTAGAAAAAGCTATTCTTAATATTTAAAATATTAATTATCTACAGTATTTTCCGCCCACACATAACATTTATTTAATGAAAAAGCATGACTGAATGTCAAAAGACTGTGATGATGTCAAAGCACGTTCAAACTGGAAAGGCTTGGTAGGGCTGATAGTAATTAGGTCCCATTTGTTTCTCATGGAAGAGTGTCCAAAATTTCTTGAAAGCTGAAAATCTTGTTGTTTTTCATATTCTAATTACTAGAGTGCTAAATTGAGATTTTAAGAAATATTGCCCCTAACACATCTGAAAAAAACAATCATGGTGGAACCCCTGTCAGTATTACATGACCTATAAAACAAGCACTAAGATAACATATTTTAATACTTTTCATGTTTTTATCACTGTAAATACCATACATATTCAGTAATATTTTCAGAAACCATCTTGTTTGTGCATAGGAACAGAATCAGCTGTAGCCTGAGTCCTCAGCTTCCATATAAGTGATCAGATTCAGACTGATTAGCTCTTACCTTTACAAGAAGAAAGCACCTCTTCTACAGCACTTTGGGTGGCCTGTACCTGGTGGATTGCTGGTAAATTGACTGCCTGGCACCCCACACAGTGTTACCAGTCAAGTCCCTGGACCTAATATGCTATTTAGAAATACATTTGCATTTTTGTGCATTTGCTGAGCAAGTACAGGGCACGATTTATAAACAAAATTAATCTGATCAAAGAAAGATCATGTTATGGACACTCAGAACAGGAATCATGAAGTTACCAGGCCGAGATATTGGCCAGGATATTGGTGCCAAATTCCTTTTCAAAGAATGAACAACCAAGCCCCTCATCGGTGCCAGAAGCGAGTGTTGCAGGATGTTCCATGTGAAAGGAACATGGAAATTTTTTTAACCAAAAGGAAAAAAAACCCCAAACAAATACCAAGCAGAAATAAAAGTGCAGGCTTTGAAACAGAAGCTGTGTCTGGCTTTTAATTTATGTACTTAGCCTGTAGTGTATATATTTTTTCCCTAGTCTCTAAAACTAATCCTGTCATTGTGACAAGATGATTTGCCAAAGTAATGTTATGCATGGAGCAAAGAAAATTGTCTTATACTGCCATTGCCTGTTTTTCCTTTTGTGTCTACCTCCCTGTAGTTGGTCTCTTTCAGTTACCCAAATACTTGTGGTTCTGTTGAAAAACAGCCAGGTGGGCTGTGCTGGCAATTAGCCTGGGGAAAGGCAAACTAATGGCCCTGTGATCATTAGAAGGGCAGCTGAAGAAAATTGGGACTAGCAGCTATTTGGAAGGCAATGTGTAAAAAGTGGCTTTTCAGATTTTAGCAGAGTGGTTCAGCATGAAGGAAAGCAAAGGGAAACGGATTGATATCTTGAGGACAAGGAAAACTATTCATAGTAGGCTTTTGGGTGGTTTTTTAGTTTTGTTTGTTGGGGTTTTTTTAACTATTTAAAGTTATGCTTGAAACAAAGCCAAATGTTGGGGAGGAGGGTGTGTGGAAAATAAACCCCATAGTGTTTTAATCAAATTAGATCGACTGCTCATGTCTGTCTCATGACGGGGATATAAATGTAACAAATTGAGACAATCTAATAGTATTAGCATTTGTACTACAAGTAAACTGTAGGGTTTGATGAAATGCTGGCATGTTGATCTCCCTCAGCTAATACATAGGCTATGATAATTTAGAGAAGGGTAAGAGAAAGGCTGAAGCCTTGTGATAATTAAAAAAAGTGTATTTGCAGTACCTCCGACCTAACCAGTAGTCTTCCACAGGAAATAAAAATGAATAGAACATAGTTAATTTATTAAAAGTAGAAGACCTGTATTTTCTGATAAGAGGGATATTTTGCTTTAAAAAAAAACCACAACAATCTACCACCTTTCAAGAATAGTCCTTAGCCAATAGGAAAGATACTCATAGGTGCACATGAGTAGGATGTTCATTATTTTTTATACATATCTACAGTTTTTTGGAACTCTATGGTGCCTTCTTACCGGACTGAGATAGTGCACAATGGGTTAAGTAATTTGTACACTAAATTTATTAGCCTCAGGATAAAACAAATGCGCCTAAANCCCCAGGATGTTGCATATAAGTGAAAAATAGGAACTCAGATCCTAAAGACCTGGGGTAGTAGATCCATGTTTGTGCTAGTCAGCATGCAGTACCACAAAGCCTGAGGTAAAATGATAATCAGCAATAAAATATCTACTTCCAATGTTGCTCCCTCTTTAATTCTTAATGTATGGATGGTTCTAGAACTACCTCACTGAAGACAAATCTAGGATTTGAGATATTTTCTAAAAAGATAAGGTCAAATTTAGGCACGCTCACTAGTGAGGAATTCAGCACTTAAGGAGTCAGATGGAAAGCACGCAGCAAAGACCTTCATGCTTAAGGCAGCCAGCTGAAGCAGGGACAATGAGGTAGTTTCTTTAGACCACTTTCATTTTATCCAGCAATACTTTACTATAAAACAATTGTTCTCCTTTCAAAGTGCAATTACATTTTCTCATATTTCCTCAAGGCCAGGAAAAATTCTGCAGTTTCAACTGCCATATTCTTTTAAGAACTTCAGTCCTTTCCTGTTCGCAGCAGGAGGACAGACAGGCTTGATCCATAGTGAAAGCACCATCTTCTGTTTGTTTTCCAGGTACCAACAAGAGTCGTCAGGTTTGTAACAGCAATAACAGAATCCTCTGTGAGTCTCTCAACACTGATTTCATAAGGAGCATAGACATTTGTTTCTGTGAAAGAGACTGTGAAAGGTGCAATGACAAATTCTTGTACTTCAGAAGAATACATATAACAAATTACTTATATGATTGCATTAGCAATTCTTTAATAATTAGATAATGAAATATGAATCATATGAGAAACAAAACCAAGGAAAATTTTACTAAAATAAAAATATTACTAAAAACTTTACTAAAACTAAAGACTAAGTACTAGGAAAAGTATATGGGAACAAATAAAGAAAATATAACATGGAAAATGTATTACAAAAACCATGGAAAAACTTCTATAAAAACATTAGAAGAAAGAGAAAAATAGAAGCCAGTATAGTGAGAAAACCAAGCAATTAACGAGCAGTTGAAGGAAACATGAAATGTTTAAAGCTTTCTCTGTTTCAGACTTAAGAAAAAGGCTAACTGTGACTAGATCTTAACTTAATTATTAATGAGGAAACAGGAACACCAGCCTGGGAATGGAAAAATCAATTAAATAAGTTGGATATGTTCAGGTCATTAGGATTGACAAGCATCACCCCAAGGACTTAACAAAGTTAGTCAGTCAAAGCATTTTGAGACCTTTCATTAGGGGTGAAGGAGAAATAAGGAAGTTTTGTGGAAGGTGAATAAGTTCCAGAAAGTCAGAGAACAAGGCTGGGAGGATAAAAGGACACAGGTAACTACAGAAGAGTCAGCTTTTCTTTCATAAAAAGATAACTGAAGCAAATTATTAAACAATGAATTTGTATTCACCTAAAGACAAAACACAACCAACATGCATTTGTCAAGAATAACTCATGTCAATGTAATTCAATTTCTTTGACAGGATAACAAGATCTGGGAAAGTAATAGGTGTCAGATTCTCATGACACTCATAAACCAACAGGGAAAATATGGTCTGAGTAAAGCTGTAAAATCTTGCCCAGAAAACTTGTTAATAGCTTGTTGGAGAATGGATAGGATATATTACATAATGTCCTTCACAAGGCTGTCCTGATATTATTCAATATTTCAACCAAAATTTAGGTGTACTTATAAAGTTTGTGAATGACAACAATTTGTGAGGAAATTCATTTTGAATGGCAGGTTGGAATTCAAGGAGATCTTGAGAAAATGGAGAAGACAGATTTGAATACAGAAATTCATATAAGACTAAACATGGGAAGGACAAATCAAATGCACAAAGAAAGGATGGAAAGTAATGTTTTGGGCAGAGATACTTCAGAAAGTTTAGATGATTTGTCAAAAAAGGGAAGTTATTACTACCATGAACATTAACAATACATGTAACTTCATAAGTCTCATAAGACTTGAGAGTTAATTATGTCATGTATTCTTTTATAGTACACATCTAGTGTTGGAGCACCCAGTCTAAGATGTATGCAACACAATGGGATGTAGAAGAGAACTCTAAACATAGACAAAGAAAGGCCAAAAATATTCCAAGATTTATAAAGAATGATTGAAGGAAAGGGGGCCATAAAAGAGGAAACTGAGGGTGGAATATAGTGTTACAAAGGCAAGTAGTCAGACTTTTTCACATACACTGAATCTGGGACAAGAAATAATGAGTTTACTTCCAAGCAAGGAAGCTCTAAACTTCAGGTATAAAAAATCTAGAATAACAGTTATGCAATGGGACAAGTTACATTGGAGTGTGTTAACACTAACATCACGGGAAGATTTTGAAATATATGTGTAACAAGGACAACAAAAATAATTGTTGATTCCCATGCTCTGAGACAGAATGACTGCTAGAAGTCACTTCCCCTCCTCATTTCTTGAATTTCTTTAACCATATCAGATGCTGCCCAGAGACTAGGTTTCTTACCTTTTCAGTACTTATCTGTGATTTTATTTTCAGACAAAGCAATGTAGCCAATTAGTCAACTAGCTGCTAGTGCAACCAGAGGTTATTAATAACCATTCAGAAAACCTTGCCTTCTTTTCAGACAATAGTCTGTTAAAATATATGCCTAAGAAATGCTTACCTACAGGTTAGGTATTGCTGTGTTTTAAAATTTATGAAGTGCCATAGATGTAGAAGTGACATATAAATTGCATTCCTGAAGAGACTGCAATTTAACAGCCCCATTGTACAGACAACAAACAGATTCTAAAGCCTGATTGAAGTGTATCCTTTGTCTTGAGTTCATTAAGAATTTCCAATTATATGCATGCAACAGGCTTCTCGTTCACCTATAACTTCACAAATTTGGAGGGAGTAATAAAAACCTTAAATTTACCAAAATAAAACAAAAATCTTAGCATATGACGATAAAAAAAGGAAATTAAACTGTCAAAACCTATTAAAAAAGTGCTACCACAGCTAGCCAAAGC
The DNA here is from genome assembly GCA_013400055.1 of Nycticryphes semicollaris. Lineage (NCBI taxonomy): Eukaryota > Metazoa > Chordata > Aves > Charadriiformes > Rostratulidae > Nycticryphes > Nycticryphes semicollaris. The sequence continues at coordinate 330,324 of VXBJ01000490.1, read as the reverse complement.
CAGTATATATAAAGTTAATGTTGAAACACTTTCCAATAGAGTAACGCCTAATAATATTTTAAAAACATTTGTGTGTGGTTCAATATATTTCAAGTTTTTATCAAATTTATGTGTCCTAAAATGCCTCACTCCAGGGTGGTCTGTAGATTTCAAGGAAATCACTGTAAGAATAAGCACAACCCTCCTTATAATACTCCAAATCTGGGTTGAGCTGCTGTTGTCCTGGGTGCAACTGGTCACTAGGCAGGGAAAGGAAAACTTCTCCAAAAGGTGGATGTAAGTCTCTCAGAAAGCTTTTGTCCTAGACCAGTATCAACTCCATGAGTCACATCTGTCATGCCTGTAGTTCAACTTTACACAGAAGTCAATCACATAGTATGTCAGATAGAAAGTCTCCAAATCAGGATTGTGTGTGTCTTTGCTCTAAAGGCCCTGGGTTACGCTTCCAAAGAAAACAGATTAATTTCACCTGGATGAATTCTGGACGAACAGATGACTTCTACCTGAAACTCTGTGAAATGCACAACCTATATAAAAATACTCCTTTTTCTACTGCTTACCAGGCTGCAGATTGTGCTCTCACAGTCATGTGCAGAGGTACCACAAAAAATGATGCCATCCACAGTGCACATCCAGACTTCTTGGAAAAATGAAGTACTTCTGACTGGTAAGGAACTATTTATGCAAGTTTAGATGAGATTTGCATTTTCACCATTCTTGTGAGGTTACAAAGAATGCTGCAGGGAATAGTGAGTCAAATCCTACTTCTGTAACAAGCAGAATCTATTTATTCTTCACAAACAAGACTTCACTCTACAAATTAGTGACTTCAGTGACCTGTATAAATTTAAAAGTGCCTTCAGGTCAGTAACCCTGCAAGTAGTAGACATATGTGAAGCACTGTTCATTCATGCCTAAAACTTGCAGTCTAAACCCGGATCCAATTAGTAATAGCTAAAAGGATTTACTTCTCCAGCTTGTAAAGAAACCGGAACTGAATTAAAAAAATTAAGAGTAACAAGAGTAGTAAAAACACGAAATAAAACCGTCAGTTAATACTGTTCTTCAGGGTGCAAATCAAATAGGCAAGAAAAAATCAGGAAATTAGAAACATTTGGTGCAAATTCAGTTCAGCCCCCATTTACATAAATCATGAATTATATACTGAGAGATTACTTTTCTCAAAGGATTGCTGCCTCAAACAGTGGACTGGACTACGGATTTTCACTTAACAAGTACACATTCAATATTTTGTTATACCCCAATCCTGACTTATGGCCTATGATTGTCTTCCTGTGTCCTACCTTCCATATAAAAGTATTCAAGTATTTGTGTTATATTTCTTCCCCAATATAGCTCATCTAGGTAATAGCAGAAGTTGAAAGCAGAAATAGAGTGGATTCCCTTTTACAGCTATGTACATAAAGTACTAAGATAATCAGAAAGTCTAACATGCAGAACTTTGCTTACACTCAGGGTGAGGTTTGAACACTAGCAGTCTACAGCAGCAGATTTCTGCAATGTAAATTAATATATGAATATGTGAATATACTAGGAAAAGCAGCATGAATGGTCATTTATACTTTGCTGGTGTAATGTGCATTTGGTGGCCACAGAGATGGCAGATTAGGATTTTCAGATCCTTTTCCAAGTTTCTCAAGATCTTGATCTCCAGGTTTCTACAAAGGAACACTAGAGATCCAGTCCCTTTGCTCTAGGGAAATTATTGTAAACAAAATGGCCCAGACCTCATGCCATAGGAAGCTGCACAACTCTTTTATCTGAATTTGTTGTTAGTGTAATAATAATGAGGAAGATTAGCCGGAGGCAGACACCTGGTGTGGAAAATTTAAGTCTACTTTCCAGTTTCAACAAAAATTATAAACCATGAAAACCCAGGATTTTATTGTAGGAAGAATCAGACACTCTTAATAATTCTACCATTTAAATGCATCTAATGGAAAATAAGTTGTTCAAACTCCAGTTATTAGCAGACAAAATTTGGCCCACTTAGAAAAAAATATCCCAGCTAAGTTTTCCTATTGTTCTACACCAAAGGATTTAAACAAGAAGAGCAGATTCTATTTTAAATGTGAGTGGAGAAAGCAGTTAGGTAAACATTTTTAAACCGAAGGATCACAAGTTGATTCAGTTTAAATTGAAGGATAAATACAACTAGGTCGACAATAAGCTTCACAATGTGAAGGGGAATACTCCACAAGGACATTGCTAAGGAATAGGAATTTTGTTAGTAAAGTCAGCTAAAGATCTCGAGAGGAGACACTCTCATCTCTCGAAACGCAGGGCACCAATGATCCTCAAATAATGATTTCTATGCTGATTAAAATTCTGCTGAAGGGTTCCAGGTCTACATGGATTAATTTTTACTCCCAGCATATTACTGGAGTAGAGGGAAATTGCAGGACAAAGGGTAAAAAGGGGTTAACCACCAATGAAAGTTGCATCTTGGGAGGCCAGAAAGTGAAGGAATAAAGTGAGAATTTCCAAAAGTCAAGCTGAGTTAGACCTTGCAAAGAAAATGAAAATAGGCAATAAAAAGTTATGTAGCAATACAAATAAAACAAAAGAAGCTGAGCTAGTAAGCAGTGCAAATTGATTTGAGATTTAAGATTTAATAGCTACAGACCAGAAGCTAAATGGATATTTGAGTTCAGGTTTCAGGAGGGTAACTATTACAAAAACAACATGTATAATAACTAGGAGAATTGGAAAAAGAAATTAACATGAACTTTGAAGCAGAAATCAAATCAGAACATCTGATTATTTCTGTCACTGCATACAGAATACTGAAAAACCTCAAATCTGAAAATGGAAATATGATAACAAAAGTACTGTCTTCAGTGGGAACAGACATTTTTACCCTGTCCTGTAGGAACTAAATTGAGGCATCAGTTTTGAATTTATTTAGTTCAGGTCTTCAAATAGCTGTTAAATTATAAGACCTTTTCTTCTAACAAAATTCAACTAACTCAATGTGATGGAATGATATATTACGAATGTAGATTAGAAATTCTTTTTCTTTTTGTTCCTTACTGGGCTGTATTATTCTTGAAATACAGATTTAAGATGCGTTGAATTGAAATAAAATCAGATTTTTGTCTTTTTTTTTTATTCATGGGAATTCTATTTTAATGTCACTGTTACTAAAAGTGCTTGAAAAGAATTATAACAAGGAATTGTACCTGTCTAATATCAATGTCAAGTATGTTTTGAAATGAGTTGCATTTTGAGCAGATATGAATTTACCAAACTACTTGTAACACCAGTCATAATCTTTTGCTGGTGGTGTTGATACCATGGGAATATTAATTAACTTAAGAAATTTGGAAAAAATGACAGCTAATGATTACTAGTTGATTTCATATTTGGAGGTGCAGAGAAGAATTACAGTATTTCAATTCCTATTGGCGTTGACAATGAAGCTTGGTGGTGAAAAAGAAATGGCAGCAAAATGAATTTTCTACTGGAATCCAACAAATATGGGGCAGGCTGAGAAGCGAAACATAATTCATGTAAAAGTAGCTGAACATCAGTACACTGAAGTATAAAACCCAAACCCAGAACTCCTTACATCACAGATCTACAGGACGATGTGACTAGAATATTTTGTTTGAGAAATTTCCTCAGTTCTTGTTTCCCAAATATCTTTTCTGCAATCCTTCCTCTACAGAAAGAAAACAAACAAACAAAAAAAAAACCCCAAAAAACCAAAAACCAGAACAGAACAAAACCAAACCAAAACCCAACCAAAAACCTCAGAAGCAAATTTTATAGCTAAACAAACCAGCAAAAAAATAACCCCCAAAAATCACTCTACTGACGGTTAAGTAGGAAAACCAAACGTAACCTGTAAAATTGGAGCTACAGGGAATTGTCTTGCGGTACAAAGGGATGTATTTAAAAGATAGTGAAAGGCAAGTTACACACATGTTGGTAGACCAACTAGAAATGTAACGCTGCTTCCAGATTGAGATTTAGTTGCATGAAAGGTACAATTAATTCACTGAATTCCAACATCACACATGATAAATGCTCCCTGCTTAGGAGTATATATACTTTCTGAGAAAAAAAATCAAAGTATTCTGGGAAGACTGTGGAATAATTACCATAGTTTTCATTGATGAAATACCTCAAGTTCTTACGATGAGCCACAAGAAAGATAACACAACACATTTCTGTTTATACTAGTATATACAGAATGGAGTTACACAAGGCTAGAATTAAATAAGATTAATCTGTCTGGGAGTATATCTCATCCTTACTTCAGCCAACCACTTGGCAAAATCAAAAAAAGCATGTATACACACATAAACATAAAAAACAAATGAAAGTGTTTGATAAAAGAGTTGAAACTTCTATACTGTTCTGGAAGATATCCGAGTAATTTTCAAGATTCGGTTGGAGTCTATTTTTTTCTCAAATGAATCGGGTATGACTGAAAAATGGAGCATTGAATCTGCTGCTAATTCGTATCAGGTGCAGACATGAATTCTCCCTGGAAGCAAACTCTTGTTTATTTCAGATTGCCTCAGCAATAGAAGTAAGATGCATACGTGTTTACAGTGTTCATAGATCAGTGCCTCAGATAATGAGGTGAAAGATGTACAATCAAGTCATTTCCAAATGTTATGGCAAACATGAAGCCAGCACTAAGTGAGCTCATACACTCCTCCATCAAACGGTATATGCTAGCTGTTGAGAAGTCATTTCTTTCAGAAATTGGGATCTATAGCCAGTAAAATGTATTTATTATTGTTGTTGTTAAAATGCAGTCCTGTTAAGCAGTACATTTAATACAGAATTAGTAACTTGGAAGCCAAGTATCTTTCTGTTACTAAGAAAGTAGTAAATACACATAGATTGGCATAACTCTGTTGCCAGTCAAGGTTGTCTTTATTGTTGTGCTCAGGGTGAAAAAGCATCTACAGCCCCATATTTTGGCCTGCTTAAGATTTATCAGTATGGTGTGAGTTTCAGAGAGAAAGAGAGAAACAGTGTTGTGAAGCCTTTTCTGAGAGGACAAGTTTTCAAAGCAAAATCCTAAGGCAAAGCTTCTAGGGTAATGTTATGTAAATAAGCAGTAAGACTGACTGAGGTTTCAGCTGTAGAGCTTTGCGATTTTACTTTGAAAGTTGTTGCTTTTTGGAGTTTATTGTAACCTCATTATGTTTTGCTGGCACTTCCTCTAGGAGAAGCAACAGCTGCATAACACTGATAAACCTTAGGAAGGCCAAAATGCATGACTGTGGTTGCTGCTCCAGCCTAAGTAGACCATATGTAAAAGTTCTCACCTGGAACCATTTTTTTGTTGTTAAATTTCAAATTCTATCTTGCAATGTAAAAGGTAGCTAAATAGGAATCATCAATAGCAGTAAATATCTAAATTAAAAGAAAATTAAAAATAAAAAAATTAAAAATTCAGTGTAATTTTCAAATTGTCATACTACTATTAACAGCATATACCTCTGTCAATATTGACTGATTGTGAAATCACTGGAAGTTGACAATCAAGATCAGAAACATCTTTACACATTATTTATTATTTAGAGTAGCCACAGAAATAAACTGATGATGCTAAAAAAAAAAGTGAAATGGAATATTTAAGCATTGATTAAGTAATTGATAAGCTTAGTAATATTAAATATTGAAACATACTATGCTTTTGCCAAATATATCATTCAACCCCACAATAGTGTTCTCTTACCTGAACGAAAAACTAAAACACAAAATATTTTTTGCTGTCTTGCTGATTCTGCAGATTATAAAAATAATATTTTCTAATTGTTTTATCTTTCTACGTTTATGTGAAAGAGAATAAGGCAGTCAAAAAATCCAGTCATGCATTAGCATTGTCTTATTAAAGATGCTTGGGTTGGTCCAGAGCTTTTCCCAGTCTGAAGGCAGAAGAAAAATAAAAAAGGATGTGGAAAGAAGTACAAATTTGAGAGACACAAAGTGATAAAATACAATGCTTTCTCCATAAGTGATTGGTCTGTAGGATTATTGCACTATGAAATTCATTGGTTCTAAGAATTTCAAAAAAGTGAAAAAAAGATTTTTCACATTTAATAATCATTCAGGACTGTGACTAAAGAAAATAAATATATAGGAAGGAACATGAAGCCCTGTGCATCCAAATATAAACCAATCTCTAATCGAGAAAGTCCACTTGCCTGTAGTTACAGTCCTGTCTGTATCTGTGATCCTGCACCCACCATGAGAAGTATTCTTGTAAATAATACAAATAAGACCAGGTGATTTTCAGAGGCATTCTTTACCTTTGAATAGAATTCACAGTAGATGGGAACTTTGGACCTTCACAAATCAGATACTAACTGTTCAAAAGGTTTGTAGAAACCTTTCTGTAGAAAAAATGGTGCCATTTTATATCAGCAAGAATGCCAGTTCTCAGATAGGACTGCTGAAGCTTTCTATTTGGATCATAAGAAGACATCCATAGAGATATACATTTATGGATCACAGATCGAGTTATGATTCTTAGAAGTCTTCTTATAAAACCACAAAATTGATAAAAGTCACAACAGTAACTGCAAACCCATAATGAAGGCAGAGACTGAAGGTAACCTTAATCCAAATAAATTTGAGTTAGGAAAGTTATTTGCCCTATTATGAAGAAACCTTTCTTTAATTTGAGTTGAACTCACTAGGTTTTCTCTTTAGTTTCTTTGCAGGGTTGCTGTCAAGTATTTTAGGTTTAGTAAATGCCTAACCTAAACTCTAAATGGAGAATTCCTGTGTTGTTAAGGTTTTCCCCTGTAATACATAGGTGTGATATATAATTCCTTCCATACTCTGAACTCTTTGCCAGCTATGTGAATCTTTTTTACTTTGTGTTTATGGCCTGACTGGGGAAGAACAGTCACATAGTGCAGCATCCTGACTCCAGTGATCAACTCCAGATGCTCCAGAGAAGTCATAGTTGGGAGATGCTGGAAGACTCCCAAATTAAGTGTTTTCAATTTCTTGTATATCATTCTAGAGCCTAAAACCCCCAAAATTTAACAAGTCTTACAAAATGTTGTTCAGTCTCATGACCAGTTTGGGTAGTTCTGAAATCCATACAGAGGTTCTTATTAAGTTTTTGGCCTAGCTAATAAACTTTCCAGAGCAGAGAATTCACCACTTATTTGCACATTTTATATGAAAAAAGAAGCACTTCCTTTATCATTCTTGCATTTCCTAATTCTTTGGTTTCAGAACACAATTTCCTATGCTTTACGTTTTTTTTTATACCAGTAGTTACTGAATTTCTTTCTGGATTGTAAAGTGTACAATTCCTACCATTTTTTTTTTCCTTCTTCTGTGAAACTTGCTTATAGCACATACACACTTGTTAGGACAATTGTGTCTCCAGCCTTTCTTTCAGTCTTAGAGACCCAATGCTGTATTATTGTCAATGGTTCTATTTTCATAAGAAATATATATCTGCTCTAATTTTGATAGAAGAATAGACTTAAGGTATGAACCATTGTCATCCATGGGAACAAAATTTCTAAAACAATAAGAAGGTAGATGCTGGAAATTCTAAATCTCTTTTCCCACCAGGAAAATATCCCAGAGACCTATGTTTCTCCCTCAACATCCTTTGCTAGTCACAAAACTGGCCTCCTGCATACTTTTGTTGTTTTTGAGACAGTGACGTCAGATATATTACAGACTTCAAATACTAAATGGTGTTAAAGCTTTCTCAAGATAACAATTCTTTTACAAATTGATAACTTTGAACTTGAAAAAGGCTTGTCCTAACCACAATGCTCAATGAGTGCACAATGAGATATCTACATACACAACGATCTTCAAAGGATAAAAATCCATCTCAGGAAAAATCTGATCAAGAAGGGGGTTTGGGGTGAATAAAGTATATGAGGTTATTAATATATGCAGACTTTGAAGTGGATTTGATTCAACAGAAAACATTTTCAGTGTTACTAGCATTTCTGGATGTAAATCTCCACAAAAAGAACATAACTTTGAAGAAGGACAAAGGTCATGTTTGCTAGATCTTTGACCGTAAATGTTGAGATATTTTGCTAGAGAAGTACTGAGTCTGAGGGTGTTTACATGCTGGAATGTAGCATTATGCAGGTATCAGTGCTGGCTGTAATTCTGCGGCCTGTGGAACTAGAAGGAGCCTCCTGCCATGTCCTGGCTACTTTTTAGATATCTCTACATGGCACTGTGTTGTGTAATACAGACACAGATAAGAATACAAATAATGACAAATAATGACCTTTTTTTTTTTTTTTTTTCCTTTCTAGCTTACATTTGAAGATCAAGATGAGCCCAGGAAGAGGTGATTCAGGGGCCTTTGTGATTTTTTTGGTCTAATTATAAATAACAACTTCCAAAGCGTGTTGAAACTCTGACATGCAGTTCTAGATAAGACTAAAGTCTGCATGACACTCGTGCTTAAAGGAATGATCTAACCAGAAAATCTGGGTCTCGATGTATCTACTAGCTTTAACCTGATTTCCATCCAATTTCTTGCAGATGGTATAAGGCGTAGTTAGTTGTTTTGTTTAGGAGCAAAGAGGAGAACAGAATCTTCATCTTTTCAAAGGTGGAGAGGCTGTAAAAAAAGAGAAATTCCATTTGTACTCCATTATGTCATTAAAGCAAAGATTGTAGTTTTCAGACTTGCAAAAGAGACGAACATTATCCTCATGTTTAAGCCACATCAATTTCATATGATTCACCTAAGACAGAAAATCATAAACTAAAACTCAAACTGTATTAATACATTGGTGTTCCTTTGGCACTGAGGTCCATAAGGGCAGGATTCCATCCTTGGTTTTCGAGAACCAATTGTAAATACACTGGTTACTGGCTTTAGTCTCAGAACACTGCTTCCTAGATCCATCATGGTTAAAATAATATCACTCAAAGAAATTTCTTAAGGATCTAAAGCAGTTGTGATATTTTTATTTTATGGAATTGTCAACAAAATAAATTACAGTAAAAATATAAATTATTCAGATATTATTTACATAAATTGTCTACTGTTTATTTTTTCAAATGATATTGTGTGGTCTTAATCCTTTATGGCATAAAAAACAGCTACTTTTATAAAACTCTAATCTTACAGAGAGATGTTAGTAGTATTTCCTTATACATTTTAACATCTTCTGAATACAATAATCAGTTGCCTAACAAGAGTTGAAAAGACAAAAACCAGCGAAACAAGAATATGTTTTTATCGTTGCAGGTTAAGAAAACTCAGTCTCTCTCCCACTTACTTCATAAATGTTGGATTATAATTACAATGATGTATTTGACAAAATAACTGCGTTCTATAAAAGATTTTGAAGTAGCACAATAAATTCTCACCTGAATAGCAACATTTATGGCTTTTAACAGAAAAGAAAAGAAAACAATGAAAGAGAAAAAATCATCCATAACTAAGCACAGTTTAGCTAGACAGACATGAATGTTCTCTCACAGAGAGAGAACATATTGACTGACAATAGCTGTTAGGTCCTCTAGTTCAAGGACAAAAAAATTAGCCACATAAATTTTCTTCATTTTGAAAAGACTAACAAGTAATTCTAAGACACCAAAGGCTGTTGGGTTTTTTATTTTTTTGTTTGTTTGTTTGTTTGTTTTGTTTTGTTTTTTTCTTTTTTTTTTTTTTTGCATTGTAGCTAGACAGACACACAGCTGCAAACTAAGGGTAAAAGCAGTAATGAGTGAAGGAAAAAGCTTTTAATCAGGGATTTTCAGTTCATTAGCATTTGGATAAATTTAGTAAATCTGTGAGCAGGTAGGGACAGCAAAATTGTTTCAAGCAAATCTAGCCTATACATTACGAAATACCTAAACATTGTATCACAAATAGTAACTGACGTTTCCTGGCAAGTGATTTATATGGGAGGTGAGAGGCAGAGAAAAAGGAGGCAGGATTAGTTATATCATTTATTTAAAATGTTAAGACTGCAATTTAGCACGCAAACTTCTATAAATTGGAAGAAATATGAAAATCTGTATTTTTTTTCACTTCTGAAACACAACACAGCAGCACAAAGTCAAGTTGAAGGCCAGTCAGTCATGGTGTACCCCAGGGGCTGATACTGCAGCCAGTCCTGTTCAACATTTTCCTAATCCAGGTGATGGGAGCGAGTACACCGTGAGCAAGTTCACAGATGATACAGAACCGGGAGGAGTAGCTGATACATCAGATGGTTACACCACCCTTTGAAGAGACCTTGACAGGCTGGAGAATCGGGCCAGGAGAAATCTCCTGCAGTTCAACAGGAGAAATGCAAAGTCCTGCATCTGGGGGCTAATAAACCCAGGTACCAGGAAATGCCAGCAGCACTGCATAGAAGGACCTTAGGATTCTAGTGGACAAAAAGCTGACCAGGAGCCAGCAACGTGTTCCTGTAGCAAAGAAGTCCAACAGTGTGCTGGGCTGTATTAGGAAAATTGTCACCAGTAGGTCAAAGAAGGTGATCATATCTACTCACTAATGGGTCGTCTCTGGAGTACTGTGTCCACTCTGAGTTTCTCAGTTCAAGAAAGATATGGAAATCCTGAAACAAGTCCAGGGCAGGTCCACAAAGGAATGTATGACTAGAGCATCTTACTAGAAGAGCTAGGGGTCTTCAGTCTGGAGAAGATAACACTTAGGGGGAATCTTATTAATGTATATCAATGTCTGATGGGAGGAAATGAGGAAAAGTGGAGTCAGACTTCAGAGGCTCAGAAGTGCCCAATGACAGAACAGGACAGGCCATGGGCAAAAATTTAAAACTAGGAAATTCACAAGAAAACACTTGGGCTACATGGCCTCCACAGGGCCCTTCCAACTAATTTATTCTGCAACTCCACAGTTGCAGAAGGTGCAGAGTGCAGTAATGCAGACCATGATAAGAGGGTGAGACATACCCGTGAGCTTGAGCTTGTGCAATGGCATAATTTTGGTAACTGGAAATGCCACCACACCTAGCATCAAATATAGTCATATTTGTTTGGCATGGCCCTATAGAAATAGTAATTTGATTTCATGGTAAGATGACTGTCAGAAGCAAGGTTAAATTACAAGATCTCTTAAAGTTCTTTAACAGTTTTGCTATGATTGCAGGTAGTCTTAGGGGATTTTAAATGGATGTGGCTTTAGCTACATAGAGCTGTAGCTACCTTCTCTCTGTCAAGCCTTCTCTGTATCCAAGCTAACAGCACATTAAGCAATTTTAAAGCCAGTTTATTTAAACCACTGCAATGAAAACAGCCTAAGCTAAATCAACATACCCCCCTTCTCCAACTGCTTTAAGAATGTCTACACAAAAGATTAGAATGTCTACACAAAAGATTACTTATGTGCCTGAGATAAGTCCACTTTTTACAACTGTATCAGCTAGCCTAATAAGAGATTTTATTTCTCCCTAAAAACCTTACAGGTTACGTAGCAGCAGCTTATATATAAGTTGCTCTGTGACCAATGTAGTTAATGAAGTATGTGTTTGATACAGTTTGGATTTCAGAGTGATCTCATACGTGGATTCTCTGGTATCTAATAAAGGCTGAATTCAAGCTCTGCTTCTTGTACCCAGCAGCCCACCTGGGTACTTTCAGCACTGCTGGAATTTAGCACAATTAAGACCTCTACCTCTTGCTCTAAATTTAGCTGCAATCTACAACCAAGCAGAAAAGACGAGGGCGTATACACACAGATATGTGTGACAGTAATGCTACTGAAATTATGTATGTATGGAAGGTGTCTGGTTTTAATAGGAGGGCTTTGGCAAGACAAACAGAATATGGATACCACTGACAAGATTTTGGTGATTTTAATCAGTGCTTTCTCTGTATACATATCCTAAAGAGGCAGAATCTTTTTGAGTTCATGAGCAAGAATAACTGAAAGTAGAAGAAAATACAGAAAAAGAAGCATGGATGAATATCTGGGGTGGGAAGGATTTATTCATGCGGGCATCCTCCAGCCTGTTTGGTGGTGTGGTTTAACCCCAGCCTGCAACTAAGCACCACGCAACTGCTCTTTCACTCCCCTCTGAGGGAGCAGGAGAAAATCAGAAGGGGTAAAAGTAGAAAACTCATGAATTGAGATAAAAACATTTTAATAACAACAACAACAATAACAACAACAATAATAATAATAATAGAATGAAAACGAAAATAACAGAGAGAGAAATAAAACCCAAGAAAGACAAGTAGTGCAGTTGCTCACCACCAGCTGACCAATGCCCAGCCAGTCCTCAAGCACCACCACCAGCCTTCCCCCTAGTTTATTGCTGAACATGACACCATATGGTATGGCGTAACCCAACCCTTTTGTCAGTGTGGGTCAGCTGTCCCAAACTTTTGATGGGTTAGGACCACATGGCATGTACTAACCCTAAAAGTTGGTAATCTGATTCTGTAAAGTTACTGCAGAATTTTACATCCCAACACACTCAGATAATTGAATTTCTGATATGTTAATAAATTCAAATCTGTAATTTAACTGCCGTGATTATTTTTCAGTATTTCATGTTTCAGAGAATCTCCTTCCTATTAAACAAGCACTTTGTGAATTCTAAAATGGCTCTGGTAAAAGAAACATTCAATTAAAAGCAGGATTTGTACCACTTAATCATATGTTTTAGGAGCAGACGGGCAATGAGCCACCTGTGCAACCACATTACGGGTCACTTAAAGTTTTGACAGAAATATGAAATAGAGACAAAGAATGATGGTCACAGTTACTGCAGGGAGCAGTGAAAGAAGTGGTGCTGAAGACCAAGGAAGAGTTAACAGATTCCCAGCAGAGAGACACAAGCAACAAACAAGAGACAACAGCCATTGATCACTCATGCCAATGTCTTCCAGACAAGCTTCATTCTCATGGCTTAAAATTTCAAAATTTTTGTTTGAAAATGTCTTTGACCCTTCATTCAGTTTCCTAAGTTGTTTTGATACATGCCAACTAGCTAGTTACTTTTCTTTCTAAATAAACTAAAGGTAGGAAATCACATACACATTCTGGATGCTACTTTACAATGAAAAAAAAAAGATTATTTTTTTTTCTGTTCCTTGTGTCTCTTTCCCTTCCATCTCTTGTTTGGGTTACACTTTTACTTCTAATTTGTGATAAAGTTATTTGTCATGGTCATACACTGCTTTTCAGCAATGTATTTCAAGCAATACTGAAAGTACTCTACACAGTCAAAATATTAGACAGAACATTAAAGAAGAGCAACATGGACAGAAGAAACAGATTAGCCCACTTAAATTTGAACCCTAAATGCCAAAGGCTTCACTTACAGCGCATGTTATGCCAAGGTTTGGGCCTAGGCTTTTGCTGGGGCCAGCTACTAACCCACTGCTGCCACATCTGCACTTAAACTCAGGTCTTAACTGGAATAAGTAGCATCCTCACCTGCTTAAGTCAAACCACAGGGCTGTGTTTATTTGCCTCTTCCGGTTTTGTAACATAGGTTTATCTAGTCTGTGGAGACAAAAGCATGTCTAAGGTGACAGCTCACAGCCCACCTTGAGTAAACCAAGAGAAGGAGAAGGGCTCTGATCAGTTCTGCTTCTGGCTGAGAAGCTGATGTCAGCCCCTTGGATGCACTTTTTCACCTTTACAGAGAAGAAGCTGATGGCCATTTCAGATGTGAAGTTGTTGCTGGCAATTTTAATCGCTGCTTTGAAATGGCAAGAAGCACTTGGGCATATTTTAGGGGTGGCTTCTAAACACCTCATTTCTACATGTGACACATTGCACACAGTGAAGAAGATCTTACCGGAAGAGGTTGCCCACTGCATGGCCCAGGGTAGGGGACACATTAGCTCAACTTCAGCATTTTCCCGGTGTAAACTGTAAGCTGAGTAATGACAACTCATGCCATTCACTACAGCATGACACAGTAAATACACTTAACAAAAATAATCAGGCTGCCTATTTTCATGCATCACCCTCTCTCCAATAGCCCCTCAAATTGATGTATGTGTCCTTAGAAATATTTTGAGAATGGATCCAAAAAGAGGAATACCTAAAATTATTTCTGATTGTATTAAGCAGCTATCTTATGAAAAACGGAAGAGTCCCAAAGAGGTAACATTTAGACAGCTTCTCTTAAACCTCCCATGTAAAGGCCCTAAGAGAAAGGTGGAATATTTTGAACCTGTATCTTTCACTTTTTATATTGTTACCTTACTTTCTCTATAGAGGTTTTTTTCCCTCATGCACCTTTCCCAAGTCACTCTGATTCCTTGAGGAAGTGTCTACCCACTGAGCACATGAGAACTACTTGGGTAGTCTGATGGAGCAGGTTCCACATTCTTAAAAGGGCAAAAAAGCCTTTGGAGCACCGAGATTGAAGGTCCGAATAGCTTGAAAGTGCCTTACTTTCTCTATAGAGGTTTTTTTCCCTCATGCACCTTTCCCAAGTCACTCTGATTCCTTGAGGAAGTGTCTACCCACTGAGCACATGAGAACTACTTGGGTAGTCTGATGGAGCAGGTTCCACATTCTTAAAAGGGCAAAAAAGCCTTTGGAGCACCGAGATTGAAGGTCTGAATAGCTTGAAAGTGCCTACATAAGTCAAAATCTCAATCAGCCAGCATAAACAACAGAATCAATCACTAGATAGCCTCAAGAAATAAGACTGTATAAACAAGGAAAACAAGTCTCACATTGTACTTCAGATACACTTCAGAGTGTAGTATGATAGCATCATGATGGACTGCAGACCTTGTTATTGCAGACATTACATCTGTCACAATTACTTTATGCTTATTTGTAGGTTTTAATCCCTTAGTCCATCTTTTATTCATAAGGGAATAAACTGCTACAGAAATAGTCAATCTATCTTGACACTTATCTGGCAGAATTACTCAATTTCAGGACCTTTTATTAGAACAGTTTCTCACAAGTCGCAATAACATCTGCATAACTATTCAAGTGCGGTTGTCCAGCACTGAAGATTTTGAAGTGGCTTTTTTTTATTTTTTTTCCCTGTCAGTTCTGTTAAAAACTTCACAAACAAAATATATGTTTGTGAATGTCCTGAAAATATGCCAAAACTACATCGGTTCTCCTGCAAAATGCATCTTAACAGTGGCACACTGAAGTGGACAACAGATGCTTTCCCCCAANAGGAACTGGATTCTGAAACTGGATTCGGGAATGCACAAGTTAGGATCAAAGACAGATGAGCAGAGTCCTCCTCAGACACAAGCCATTGAAGACAGAGTGAGCTGACCCTTTGATCCCTCAGCTTTTACACTGAGCATGATGAAGATGGGATGGAATACCCAGTTGTTCAGGTTTGGGTCACCTGTCCTGTCCCTCCTTCCTGCAGATGAGACCCCTCTACGCACTTCCACTTCTGACCCTCCAATGGGGCAAATAACAACATTAACTGACCTCGGTTGTTACAACAATAAGTATAAGTCAGAGCCTCTCTGCATACCTGGCATAAATTATAAATAATCTTATCACTCTGGGAGCAAAATGCAGTGAGGAACCCTTTGAAACAGCTATCAACAGGTGATTTCTCTCCATTGCAAACCTCTCTAAAATCTTTTTTCCCAGGTTCCCAGAAACTGTTAGGCAGCAGACCACAACACATGTATTAATATTTCTGAGGGACATTAAAAATGTTCCAGGATGAGTGAAAGTTTTCAGTGAACCATTTATCAGAGACCTTTGAAACCATAGGGAATTATGAGTTCCATGCTAAAATAAAATCGAGTGAAACACTGAAATAAAAAAAAATAAAATAAACAGACAGAGCAATTACAATTAAAAACAAAAAATCAAGATGACTGTACACTGTGCATGTAGCTTCTGGAAAATCTTATTCTCTATGTGCAAAAAGTACCATTAAATGCCAATGTAATCAGGTAGTCATTATAAATTCAGTAAAAGGAATTTTTGCATTTTTTAGGCCCAGGCAAATACCCAGAAAGCTTCTTCAAAAGTCACAATGAGAAGAACAGCACCAGACACATGTCATGTGTGTGTGACAGCCACATGATGAGATCTCTGGTCAGAGATACAACTTATTACACTGTATTTAGCATTTCAGTTAAAACTTTGCATGGAACTAGCCAGAATTTTTTTCTTTTAATAATCAAATTTTGCAGTGTCATCAGAAATGTCAACCATAGTTATCTTAATAAAAAGAAAATTATAAGAATTAGAAATACTGTCTCATATGTAACATCAATTTATTTCACTAGAAACAGTACTTCAAAGAGTTGATGTAAATAAGCAAAGACCAGGGAAAATAAGACTGTGTTTTCCAGTGCTGATTTAGTGGAGTAATCTCCTGTAGTTTTATACTTCACCGAAATAGGACAACTTCAATAGTATTTACTAACCTGGACCTGGATAATAATTAGCGAGTTCTTATTATGTGTATTGTACTGTTACTTCAGAGCCTCTTTCACTGATCACTGCCCCATTAAGCAAATTGCTACTACTGAGTACAACAGCAAAATTAAATAGGTTTCCTGTCAAAAGTCATTTATCTGTCACGCATGCTTCATAACTGGTTTTGCAATTGCTACAGCCATGAAGTCAAGGTGTCTTTTTCAATCTGGTATGTACCCTTGATGCTGCTGTAATTAGAGTATTGATTTTACACCATTGAGGAATGTACCATGGCTCTTATTGATTTCAATGAGTAAATCAAAAAGACATTTCCTGTTGTAGTAGGTCTCTGAAATGACTAAAAAGACAGCAAAATTCTTGCTATAAAAACCATGTGGCAGCTATAAAGAGCTATAAAATCAGTCAAACATATTAACTATTAATTTAAAGAGGCTGAAGGATTACCATCAATTATTTTTTCCCCTTCCCTTTTCCTTTACTCTAAAAATCGGTTTCTTATTTTAAATATTGACAAGCAGACATAGAAAAGTTGTAATCTAAAGAAAAAACATCAGATGAAAAAAACCCTTACTTTCTCTTTTTATAATTCACATATATATAACAAATAAACAGTGCAATACCCTGGTAGAGAAGCAAACAGACATTAGCACTAAAGAGGGAACACAATAAAGGACCCTGAATTTCAGTTATCCCCTAGTAAGCCTCACAAAGCCCCAAAATGCACACAGGTCTTTAAGTCAGTGCAGGAGCTCAAACTTTCTCTTCTGTAAGAAGTCACACTGGCTATTGATGGAAATAAGGATCTACAGATCTCTGGATCCGAACCAGAAAGAAAGTATAATAAAACTAAATCAATACTAAACAGCAGACTTTGTGAAAAGACTCTTAGGTAGTCAAAACCAGATTAAACCAAATTCTAACTGTTAAGACAAAAGCTTTTTCTCAGAGTATGTCCTGTTAAAGAGCCTTTCCTGAATCTTTTTCCGGACTATAGGTTCCAGCTGGTGTAACAATTCCTGCAAAAAATACCACAACACTTGGTTTTAAAATATATTTCAACATGATTCAGTTGAAGAAGACACACCCAAGCTGAACTTCTTCATGTGTGTGCTTTAATGGTTGTACAGGTATCACCACCATTATAATTCCTTATTTCTTCCCCTTTGTAAGGAATCTCACCATACTGTTCAAGGTACTACTAATACTTTCTCTCCAGCAGTAAATGCTGGACAGAAACTTCCTCGCTCATGAAACATGCCTAGAATCAGACACTTCACAAACAAGCACTCTATACTCAGGAGTCCTAATGAATTCAGGACTCCTAATAAAATCAGGAGTTATTCTGTATTCAGGAGCCCTGTTCAGGAGCCCTAATGAAATAAATGAAGCTCTGTGTGTCTGTGTGCAGGAGCAGAGGGAGCTGCTTATGTGGACATCTTTCATTCTTTCATCCATGCCAGCTGTGTACACACTAAACAATTTCAAATCCATTTATATTCTTTTCTTTAATAGCCCTAGGAATATTCCAGATAAAATTGATTTCATAGTCAGTTATTCATTAAAGTGGGCAGCCTGTTCCTCGTAAACTAATTTCACAAGAAAAAATTTCCTCTAAATTTACACCTTCCAAAATGTCAGCATCTTCTAGTTCTGGGAATGAACATAACACGTTCTCTTTAGGAAGATAACTACTGCAGATTCTTTACCTGCTTAGGGTAAAGAACTCAAGAACAAGTACTGCTACTGAAGGCAACAACATGAGTTCTTATAAAAATAAAAAACAATTTTGGGGATTGAATGCAATAGTAACACGTAAGTTCCTCACTGAAAATATGCAAAAGTGGTGCTACGGGATCTCTAGTGGACTCTGTGGCACCCTGCACCAACTTCAGTTTCAGAATGCCTTGACAGTATGGCTGAATGAAAAGCACACTGCAACAGACATATAAGCATATACATGCACATGCACATATAAATATACATATGATTGAGTTCTGAGGTCAGATATTGCCCTGCCTTGGAACCCTGTCTGAAAAAGAAGAGTATTTAATCATTGAATGTGTCAGGTATCATTGGTAACTTAAACATTTCAAAACTGTCTCATGCAGCTTTTCTCAGTACTCTACCTTGTTGATACATTAGGAGTAAAAAATCCTTTATTTATTTGCTATGCAATCTGGTTGTGAGTGTGATGATTTACAGATCGCCTAAGTAGACTAGGAGACTTTTCTGGGTTTCTGGGAATGAATCTCAATCTTAGCCTTCTTTTTTTTTTTCTCATTTCTCATTACTGCATTCATGTTACTATTAAAAGGTTTGTATTTTATGTTAATGTGGTATAAATAAAAAAGCTGGTGATTTCCTGCCTCCAGAACAACTTATATAATTATAGGCTTATAATTCATGGTTACTGATATATTATCTTTCCATTTGCATATTGTCTTCATGCATGCAGATTTGTAGACATACAGTTATATTTTCAGTAGCCATGGGGAGTTTTTGAAGCAGAAGGTGAATATCAGTTTTACATAAATATTCCTCATATTATTTACTGAAACAAATTTCCAGCTGTTAGCATTTTGTGAGTTCTTGGACTCTTTCATGCGATTATATCATGTTGAATTCTGTTCTGAAAGTATTTTTAGTTTAGGATCTTCTTGGTATACAAAAGACTAAGAAGTAATGCTGACAGAAGTTTTGCTGTAGTGAAATATTTCGGTAAGTTGCAGGCAAAGAATACCATGTAATTTGTAATGATAACCACAGTAATGAATTGCATATAGTAGTCAGCTATTACCAGCGGTAATTGGTGCACCTTTCATCTCCTGTCAAGCAGAGTGGTGCGGATTAGGACCAAGAGGCAGCTATCAGCTCTCTCATTTCCGGACTCAAACAAAAGGGAAAGAGGTGCCTGTCTGAGCTGATGGCTTTTGGCCCTTTGATCAGGCCCTATCAGAAGTCATCCAGACTTAGTAACCTGATTTCTCATCAATGGGCTACAGTCTTTGATGTAGGTAAAGTCCTACTGCAAATCACATTTATGAAGGGAAAACACCAGGACATATTCAAGGAGTATAGTTACCTATTGACAGGGAACAGTAGCTTTGGCATTCTAGTTTCTTTGAGGGAGGTAGTAAACAAGTTCTACTAAGATTGTTGAAAAGATGTTTCTATAAACAACCTACAACACAGTCCTTCGGAAATTTGTGTTTGCCCTCCCCAGTGTAACAGGAACTTAGGCATGGTTCAGTATAAATGAAAGGTCCAAACAAAATAACAGAAAATCAAATTTACTCTTGAAGGAGGGGGAAAAAACTCCCTGCTTGGAAAGAAAGTGTATTTGGAAAATTTTACTTCTAAGTAGTTAGGCAAACAAAGCACATTTCAGATCATGACTTTTCAAGTTTTACATTCTTCAACTATATATCTAGGATATCAAGTACAAACATTTAAAATTTATATCAATCATTTCTCATATTAAATCCTTTGCCAGGAATTGTCCTTCGATATTGATATTACTGTTACAGTGGGCTACAGAAACAACTTCAGGAAAACGCTAAACAACTTTCTAGATGATGTAAAGAACAGTTGGAGTAAGTATAATGAACCCACCCATATACCATTATAAGGAGACTTTTGATATAAACTTTGAAAAGTCTTCCTCTCAATTTTACAGACATGTACTATAAATTTAGTATAATAGCCAATATTGCCCTCAAGACAGATACCCTGTATTTTCTGAAAAAAATCTTGTTTCAGAGTGGAAGAGTACTGCACTGCATTTCATTCTGTGCCCAGTGCTTTTTTTCCTAATCCAACCTCAAAAGACCTTGGTCTGTGACATCATAAATAAAAACCTTTTTGAAGTGTCTGAATAGTTAGAGAGGTAAATAATACCCAGCTCTGTCTAAACTGTTGAATAAAACATGTATTACAGTTGAGGAAATATGATAGAGGTACTTTTGTAGTCTAGCATCCTAAATTTAATACTATTTGTTCATTTTCACAGTTACTTTGCAGCGTGAGGTAAGGCAAATTGTATAGAGCAGAACAGCCTTTGTAGCATTAAGAAAACATTTCACTGTTATGGAAAAAGTTATCCTGCACAAAATTCCTAAATTTGAAACAATTATATAACCATTTAAATACATTCAATCTGTAGTAAAAGAGCACAACTCCAACTCTGTCAAAGAAAAATATAATTCTTAATTAATTTTGAAAAGGTTAAGATTTGGTAGTAAAAGTGAAATTTACTTTTGGATTAATTTTAAGATGTATTAAAAGTTAATCTAAATTAATTCATTGAAATCTTAATGAGTTCACTGAATAATCATGAATTGTTCAATTTCCCCACTTCAGATATTCATATGATACAAATAAAAGATAAAATATCAAGTAGATATTATTTTTTTGCATTAGGGGCATTTTCTTAGTCCTCACCATTTTTTTAAAATCAGAGAGAACAGCAAAAAAACCCTACATTTGTGCTCTTCTGTTCAAGAGCTGATCATTTATTTGAATATGGCCCTAATTTGTTTGAAGAATTAGAAAGAGTTCACCATTCAACATCATGTGTGTCTGGTTTTGAGGCTCCTGCTCCGCGTGCTACCCTCGTGGTAACAGGTGGGAGACACGTAGCTGAAGGAGGGGAGAAGCAGCATTATTCCAGATGGTTCACATGCACAGGGAAGACATTGGCACAAGTGACGTCAGTGTTTGGTATAGAGGGCTCCTGGTCCCTGCGAATGGTATGACCTCTCAAAAGCAGCTTGTTCCATGTGCTGAGGCTTAGAAAGGGCTGAATACTGCTCTGAATGATTTTCGTTAATTTGTTGTCACTAAAGAAAAAAGAAAGGGACCTGAATATAAATAATAGATGCTGAGGACCCAGCTAACAGTGGAAAACATGTAAGGTTAAGTGCAGGATAATTTTAACAGTGTTTGAAATTGCTTTTAAAAGTGTTCATGTATGTATCTAGGTATTTATAAAGGTAAAGTCGTACAAGGCTAGCAGATTTGCATCCTCTTGTTCCAAAACCCCAATTCTCTTCCCTGAATACAAGACAAATATTTAAATCCAACTATTAAGTTATAAGACATTTATTTTCTAAAAGACAATAATATTCTACTCATTGAGCTCAGTGGACAAAATTATACTGACTTCAAGGTCTTATACAGCTAAACTAATTTCCAATAAATACTATGGCTGAGACTTAGCCAGGTTTGTCTTCCTCTGTATGTAGCTATCTAACACTGTTCCAATAGTCTTTGCACTGATTAACACCCAGAGATGTAATTCATACCTCCATTTCATGCTATAAATACATGTGCTCTGCCAATTCATCTTCATGTTATTGAAGATGCACTAAAATGAAAAATACCGCAGAAAGTCATATTTTTATCAGGGGGCCAAAAGGGTGTAACGTGGAGCCTGGTAGGAACTTAACAGCCAGGTGCTGCTCTATGTGGTGTCTGCTTTAGGATAGGCTTTCCCTTAGCAGTGTGAACTGGAACTGATTGATGAATGTTAACTGTGTTTCAAGTGGTGTTCCTTTCATCTGGAGGAATTTTTGGATCACAGGATGCCTGTAAGTAAGAAACAAACAAGACATATAGCACTCGAATTTTGAAAAGATGTGGTCATATTCTTTTCCAGTAATTAGGACATTAACACGGTGATGGCTATGATTTTAGGAGAACCTGTGTATTATTTACTATCACATTTCAAGAAACTGGATGGCAACAACAGAACAGAAGGGACAATTTAGGTACACTTTTGGAAGATCTCAAACCACCTACATCCCCATATAAGAAGTGACACATAGACTATTTTGTCATATGGTGTACACAATTCATTAATTATGAGTGTACTTTTTCAAACAGCTCACATGATTTCAAGACGCCAAGACCGACAAAGTAAAGACTAACTAAAGAGAAAAAAATAAAATACACTAGATAAACTATTGTCAGATATGCAAAATGGTTGAGAGATAAAGGGTTACCATACTGGAGAAATAGTGCAAAAGTCTAACTTATTATAACATGTACTGGCACACGAATTGTAAATAGACTATATAAAGAAGCAGACACTAACAGAGATGGGTACAGACCTTATGTATGGACTTTGTAGTCCCCCTGGGAAACAGTGTTGAGGTTCTCAGGAGTAGGACATAGCCAGAATGTAGTCTCCTTGGAGTGTATCTATCAACTTCAGTGAGCCAAGGCATTTCTCAGCATGTATAAGCAAGATAAGTCTGCAGTAAAGCCCCTTGTTTAAATTCTAGACCTCAGAGGAACCATATACTGTGCAGATCTCATCAATTTCCTTCAAAACCAGTGCTAGTCTTTTCATTGTTTTCTACTACAGAAAATCAGGTCGTCAGTAAAACACAATCAATATGAAGTCTAGGCTTTACAACCAAGAAAACTCATAGTAGGGGTATGACCAATACCAAATTACTCTTCCAACTTTCTGATTTTTCTAGTAAGACCTGTTTTAAAGATACTTATTTTCCTATTTACCAGCTTTAACCAGGTGTGAAGAGTAAGAGGAGGAGCAGCTGATTCTATCTAGAGTACTTGCAGACTCTCAAAGTGAACAGAGTTGTCTTTTAAAACGTAATTAAAAATAGCCTTCTCTCAGTAATAGCAAACTTTGGTGGTGCTTGTAACGACAGCAGATTTCAAAAATGTTCTGCTGAATGGGATTTTGATCGGATGACACTTAGTTCTAACAGAACCCTCGTGGCTTTAACCTTAAATTTGTATGTTAAAGATATAATGAGATTATGAAAATCCAGGGGAAGCCTGTTTCTGATCTTACTTGTATCCTGTGTAACTGTTGTGACTTGTATCCTGTGTAACTGTTGACTGTACTGGAATCGCTCCCAACTTGCAATTGTGTAAACACAAGTACAAACAGATTCAATCGCTGGGCTTTGCAGACACATATAAGGTATGTTTTATCTCTCCTCTATTAAGTCTCCTGTGTTAGTTAAGTAACACATTCCCAGGGCCATGCCAGTCTCACTCATGATACTGGTACATAAACAAGGTAGATATTTTGGCAGAAAGCCTTAAAAATTGGAAAAAGAAAATTTTGAGTCTTATCCAGCTAAAAACATCCGTGGTCTCTAAGGTTATGCAAGGCCCTGAAGACTACAGATGCTGGCTGTTCAACAGGCCAAAATATTCAGAGACAGGTTGGCCTCCAGCATAAGGTCACATAAAAGTGCCTCTGTGTGTGGTGGAGAAAGTTTAATAAAGGTGATGGAAAGAAATCTCAGAAAACTTCTATTTGTTGGCTGGTGATCTAGCTGAAATTACAGACTCTTTGTGTTGGTCACTGTAAGACAGAGTTTCACCATATCTTGGGTCATTGTACAGTAAACATATGCAGTAACGTAGCCAAGAACTTAAAAACTTTTTAAAGTATTTATTCTCACAACATCCCCATTAGGCACAGAAACACAAATGAACATTTCAAAGCCCAAACTCATGCCTACCTTGAGGCATTTGTCTGGGTTGATGAAGACAGGAACCCCAATGCCCGATAAATAGTCTGAGGTTCAGCCCATCTAAATTTCACTGGCCCTATGGAGGTGCTTTTTTCTCTATTGACAATCTAATCTTCCTTCAGGAAGATCTTTCTTTAGGAAGATTAGGTTCCTTTCTTTAGTAAGTTTACAAAAAGCTTTTAAATTCAGGCTCAGAATTAATTTGAGGCATTTGTGTTCTTTTCTGTCATATTTTATTTGTGGAGTCCACTATGATGTGATGATACAGGGACTTTTACACTAACTTTCATCCCTGCACATGTTAACAAAAGGTAACGTGAAATCTAAACAGTTCTAATTATTGAACAGGACCTTTTAATTTGGTTGAGACTTCTGCTGAGATTTGCACTCTACCATTTGAATGAGATGTAATAATCAGAACTATCATTAAATTTATGTACTTTTCGAATTGGCAAGATATGATCCTTCACTGTGCTGGTTATAATGCATCTCACTGTATCACCCCCATTCCACCCCCAACCCCCTCCCTCCCCCCCCACATCTCTCCTCAGCTTCAGACCATGAAAGAATTGATGGGAAAGCTTCTACAAGGTACAAAAGACAGGCTAGAAAGGGTCACGATAGTGTGTGCTCACTATAAAGTCTGTGAAGTTTTCTTCAAATCTTGCTTTCAACAGGTCTTTATATCTCTGAAATTTCAGACAGGCAACTCACTCATATAAAGGCTAACCAGCTTTCAGAGAAATTTATCTGTTTAGACTCATAGTGGCACGGATACTATGGGAGTTTCAGGACTTCATGACAGAGACTTTGTATTGGGATATGAAGTGAAAGGGCAGCCGAATACTGGAGAATATTAGAAAATATTAGAAAATATTGGAAAGTCACACTGGGAGGGATTTCAGGCTGTATCTGTCTCTCTGTGGAGTCCATGGGAAGCTGGCTACACAAGGTTAAAATAAGGTTTGTATGTACTGTCCGTGGTGTACTACCCAAACTATGGGTTGCTGTGCTTAAGTTAGCTGAAACTTTTTAATGTTGGTGGCTTCACTGTTAGATAAGAGCTCCCACAGATAAGTCTTTAAGTAATGAATTTGTGGGGTCAAAGTCAATGTATTATAGGATCTTAGGATGAGTATCTTTTCATTACTTGCTATTAGGCTTTATTCAGATCATTTGTGTTCAGAAGTTAGCTTATTTCTCTGTCTAAAAATAGGCAACCAGTCTGGTCATTCAGCCTGAGTTAGGTGATCAGTCTTTAAGGTCAATGGTGACCCACTGAAAAAAGCAAGTGCCTCTGAACTTGGAAGGTCTAGATCAAATAAGAGCTTCCTCAGTGTTATGTATCTTTTGCAGAAGTCCTGGGGAGCAGACAACTAACATACAGCTAGTTAAAACTGTTAGAACTGAGATGTAATAAACATTTACTCATTTGTTACCCATTCATTCTCTCAGAAATCACAAAAGAAATACTGCAAATACAAAAAGTTAGAACCATTTTTGGGAACAAGAAGATCTGGGTTTTAGTACTTCCTCACTTTTTCCCCCAGTTGGATTTGAGCATGATGTCCAGTCTTCCAAAAACTTGCTCTAAACAAAAGATTAAAGTAGGTTCTGTGACGTTTCCATCATTCTTACTGAATGCATCCCATTATGAAGAAGAAGAGATTATAAAGTTAAAGTGACACTGCTCTCTCACCCTAGTTTAAACCTTTGTCTGTACCAAAGTGGTGGAGGAATTCTAGCCTCTGTTCCAGTTCCTAAAGCTGCTATATGTCCTACCAGTGGCTGTTAAACAGAAAATTCTCAAGGAGCTTTTAAGAGAAGAGACCATAATCCTTAAGAGAAGAGACCATAATGCAGGTTTTCTCTCTGCATCTTGGCAAAAGAACAATTTCCTTCAATGACCTTCAAAGTTGTGTTTTAGCAGAAGACTTGAGAGACTTTTTTTTTTAATTTGAGTATCACCACCATACACTTTCATAGCCTCTCTGTGGAACAGCTATCATTTCAGTAAAAACATTACAGGAACTATTGACTTCAAAAAGAATCATACTATACTCTCCTTTATATTAATAATCAAGATGTTAATCATGATGTTTAAAATTATGTTAATTGAGAAGTCTGACCTTTCATTCCTTTTTTTGTTTTGCATGAAAGCATTTTGATTTGCTTTGCTGCATCAAAACTGAACTACAGAACTTGATTCCCTTTCAGAAACTCAATCTGCATTATAACATTGCTTCAAGACAATACTAGGGCTCTTTAAGGATCCACACAGATCCTTAAATCACTATTTTTCTGAGTTTTGGCATGGAATTCCTATACTGTAGGCACAGGTTGGATTTCCAGAGAAGTGAGTTCCCATCCCATGACTCAACTGTTCAGCCTCTCTGTATTTCTACAGCTGAATAATAAACTAAGAACTCTATTGTTTAGATATCTCTGAATATAAGTTGACAGTCTGCTATAAATGAAGAGTAATAGGAGGGATACATCAAGTTTTCTTATTCCAGATACTTTGTTTGAAATTGATTACAGTCATATTTAAAATACAATGACCCTTTTTAGTAGCAAATAAATTACTATCAAATATAACTACATTTCTAGCTGTAGCAAACATAGCTTTAAAGAAAGAGACTTGCTAGAAGAAATCACTGAACCCTGATTGACAGTAAGATGTTTTAGGATTGTTATGAATTCTGTCCTCACTAATAAGAAGTACAGTATCAAATGAACAGGTAGACATGAAACTAGTTAAAAATATTATGAGGACAGGCAGCTTCAGAAGAAATAGAGAAATGTTTCTACATTACTAAATTACATTTCTACTAAATTACTAGAGCCACACAAGCAATGAAACTTTATTTCCCTGATCAAATCTGTACTATTCAAATTCCCAGTAGTTTTTCTGGGCTCAACTAATCCCATAAATATGCTAATTAGAAAAATATTGACTACTTTTACACTTTTCAGTTCTCAGCTGATCCAGATTCTGCTTTTAGGAGAAACAAATCTTTAGTTGTGATGTGCCTGTGTCTTACATAACATGCAGTTGCCCAGCATATTTGCTTTCTGAAGAAATGTACATAGTAGAAATGCATTAGGAGTCAACACAGTCTTCATTTTGTTCATGTGAGTGGACAAGAATCTGGTAAAACGATTCGATCCTTCCTTTACTTCCTGACTCCTCCATCTTGGGTTATGAAATTCAATGTGCTGATTTTTTTTTTTTTTTTTTTTTAAAAAAAAAGGTCTTGGTATATTTGAAATATCAAAATACTTAATGTATCTGACATTATACTCGCTTCAGTCTAGTGTTGCCTTTTTTCCTGTACAGTTCTGTTCAGATAGACACTTGAGACAATCTGTAAGTCCTCAGCAGGTACAGATGAGGCAGCTCAATTAAGTCAATTATCCAAATAACAATGATCTGTGGTGCTCTGCTTATGATTCCATATGTCTCCTCTGTTTTGTACAGAAGCCTGAGGTCCAGATTCTGTTGTACTGAGGTAGATTGCACTCTACCTTGGCAGTCGCTATATAGACCTAAAAAGGTATACTTTTGCAGACAACATTACAATACAGATTTAAAGACAAGGCAACAATGCATCACCACCTACAAATGTCACAGAATCACAGAATATCAGGGATTGGAAGGGACCTTTAAAGATCATCTAGTCCAATCCCCCTGCCAGAGCAGGAACACCTAGATCAGGTCACACAATAATGCGTCCAGGTGGGTTTTGAATATCTCCAGAGAAGGAGACTCCACAACCTCTCTGGGCAGACGGTTCCAGCGTTCCATCACCCTCACCATGAAGAAGTTTTTCCTCATATTTAAGAGGAACCTCCTATGTTCCAGCTTGCACTCGTTGCCCCTTGTCCTATCATTGGCTGTCACTGAGAAGAGCCTGGCTCCATCTTCCTGACACTCACTCTTTATATATTTATAAACATTAATGAGGTCACCCCTCAGTCTCCTCTTCTCCAAGCTAGAGACCCAGCTCCCTCAGTCTTTCCTCATATGGGAGATGTTCCACTCCCTTAATCATCTTTGTAGCCCT
Source organism: Nycticryphes semicollaris (assembly GCA_013400055.1). Lineage (NCBI taxonomy): Eukaryota > Metazoa > Chordata > Aves > Charadriiformes > Rostratulidae > Nycticryphes > Nycticryphes semicollaris. The sequence goes on along the minus strand of VXBJ01000490.1, from coordinate 302,359 downwards.
GCCATGGACTCTCAAGCAGTTCCCAGTCCTTCTTGAACTGAGGGACCCAGAACTGGACACAACATTCCACATGTGGTCTCACCAGGGCAGAGTAGAGGGGGAGGAGAACCTCTCTTGACCTACTAACCACCCCTCTTCTAATACACCGGAGGATGCCATTGGCCTTCTTGGCCACAAGGGCACAGTGCTGGCCCATGTCCATTCCTGGTTGGTGAGTACAGCACATAGAGTGACTAATTTAGACTTAATAATCTGAACTTTAGAAGCCTAAGTTACATGAGGTAAATAGCATTTATCTGGAAAAAATATAAGAAAGTCACGTAAGCTATCTCTAGAACTAACAGAAATCTTATAGCAGCCTGGAATGAAAGAACAAATGCTCCCTTTGCAAATTCTGTTCTGTTATAACAGGAGGGTTACCAGCATGGGATTTTGGAGCACAGAGATAAAGTGTTGATGCCACCTTTTCTATGCTTCTTACACTTACAATGCATTCCTTTGCTATCCATGACACTTATGCTCTTTATTAAAAATACTTACAAAGCTGTTTTGTTACAGACATCGAAACACTCATCCCACAGAAGGAGTTATGGGAATATTCCACATTTGTGTCACCGCTTCAAGAAGCCAGACAGACTTCTTAGGACCTGAAGGAAACTCTGCACACAAATGGTTGCCTGAGAGAGAAGATTCCAGCATCTCCCTGACAGAGATACTGTAGTCCCCACGAGACTATGTGGCCTTGGAAGGGTAATAAGAAGTAAAAGGAACAGATGAGCTTCAACCATTGGACAAAATATGAGAAATAACAATTTGTGTATGGGGCACTGCTTGGAAGCAGGAAACACAGCAGGATACACCTATGAGACAGGAGTCATCTTAGGATAGTTGCTCAACATTTCTAGTCTCATTTGACCCTCCTCATTGTGTCTAGAAGGAAGATGAACAGCAGAACATTTCAGTAATTAAGGCCTAGGAGATCTCACTGTGACTCCCGCTTGCGATAGCCTCTCTTATAGCTGGTTAAGCCAGGAAAAAGTATTTAATGTATGGATTCCTCCCATCACAACATCACTGCCTAAATCACTAACCTATCACCAATTGGACTTCAGTATTCATCAGATTAAAAACCCAGTGGTTTATTAAAAAAAAAAAAAAAAATTTACCAAAAGTGTGTATTTTTCTGAATTTATTATCTTACTACTTTGATACAGGTGAAGCACCACTACAGCCCTCTCTGGAAGCCATGCAACAGGGAAATAGGTGTTTTGCATGCCAAGGCAGAGATGGGATCTGTTTTGCAGAGGCTCAGATATTATCTTTACAGTGATATTTAAGCCCTTATGCATATGGTGGAAAGCCAGTTTACAGCAGCAGAAAACCCTGTCCTCCTGAAATTTCCCAAGAGCAGTTGGGAAAAAATATTCTTTATGGAATCTTACGACTGTTACTTGAGGACAAACCATATATAACCTTTCTTAGTATNGCTTTCCAGGCCCAGGGAACTACAGGCCCTGGGAAAATGCATTCAGAAAACTGCAGTGACAAACCAGTGTTCTCTTCTTTTAATTCATCTGTCTTGGTTACAATTTCTTCTCTCATTTATATTTTAGGGGACCAAACACAGAGCTTGCCATCTGGATGAGTTTCACTGTCCCATCCAAGTGACCAGAATCACTCTTGCATTCAGTAGTGCATTTGTACTTAAAGTTGCAGTCACTGATGACAGGCACCAAAGTCCATACTATCCACTCCTTTCAATCCTATGTTACTACTCCAAAGTCCCGCCTTCATTCAGACAGGTCATGGCGTTTAGATGACCCTCCATTACATTTAATCTCAAATTAATAAACTCTTCTATTTTTTCCCATTTCCCCATGGATTTTTGGTTCATATTCCTGCATTTAATAGAAGTGTTTGGGCTGCTCTCAAAGGAGTCTATACTGTTATTACAGATTGCCCTTCCCAGATGCAGGACCTTGCACTTTGTTGAACTTCATGCAGTTCGCATAGGCCCACTTCTCAAGACTGTCCAGGTCACTCTGGATGGCATTACTTCTCTTCAGTGTATCAACTGCACCACTCAGCTGGTGTCATCCAAACGTTGCTGACGGTGTACTCAATCCTTCTGTGTCACTGGAGAAGATATTAAATTGTATTGGTTGCAGGAAGAACCCTTGAGGGTCACCAATTGTTACTAGTTTCCACTTGGACATGGAGCCATTGGCTGTAACTCTTCTTTTAACTCTTTTGTTAACACTTTCTCTCCCCTTCTAGAACTGGCAAACCTGTTGGGGGCAGGACAGAACACAGGGAACCCTCACATTCCTTACCAGGAGACACTCTAACAGAAGCAGAAAGACCTGCATCCACTGAACACAACTGACCATCCACTGACAACAGCTGACCACGGCACTGCCAGCCCTGTGGCACACCCACTGTGTGGCCACTGGGCTCCAGCAATGCCATGGTAATTCAGCTATCTATCATCCCCAAAGTCTTCTATGTCAGAGGTGAGGACTGACCCCAATCCTGTCAGCCAAGGGATGCATTTTGATGAAATTCATGGCCATTCCCCCATTGCACCTCTCCCTCCTCCTTCTCAGTCCCTTTGTGTGTCCTCCTGCCCCAGCTTGGGATGAGATCATCAGTGTTTGCTTATGTCTCTCACCTTCAACCAACCTCTGCTGACCGCCTGGGCAAGAGCAGCAGACATCCTTACACCCTGGGTACCCCTAACAGGTATGGCATCCCCATCTGCCCAGGTACCTCAGCACTCAGTCCCCCAGTATCTCCATCACAAGTGGCTTCCCTGTCTCTGGCATCCCCGCCTGGCACCTCCAACATCCCTGTCATCCTGGCAGTTGGGGTACGTGGGCTCAGCAATGCACAACAACCATACCTAACACAGCCTGGGCAAGGCCTGCCCAGTAAACATAATTTACAGATCATTTCCTGGGATCTTGGGTCTGTCTCATCCATTTCACCTCCCTGGTTTTCAAACCCACAGGGATCATCCCTGCCACGCATTCCCCACTCATGAGGCACAGAGCAAGGAAATGTCTGTACTCACAGCTGGCTTGGTGGGTGCCTCAGGAGACCACTCACATCCCCCAGGCCACAACATCTCCCTCTCATCCATGCAGGTCTAAAAATGGCTACCTGTGGCAGCTGCTTCAAGCCCCACATCTTCCACTTTAGGTGGACAAACACCAACTTGCCTCCATCAGCCACCATCAGCGATCAGCCATGGCATTGCTTCTCCACCAGGCACTGCCCTGCAAGGACTCTTGGCCTGAGAAGACCAATGCACCCCCTGGGACCAACCTCAGCTTGTTGTGACAAAACAGAGTGAGGGGACAGCAGTGGCCAGTGTTGCCACCAACCCTTCCCAGCTACCACCACCTCAAGAGGCAGTACACACAGTACAGCCTGTCCAGCACAGCCAACCCCTTGTGGGCATACCTGGGCAGTTGCAGCCCACCAGGAAGTGATGCAAACATATAGTACCTCCACAGGCAGTGACATCATCCTAGCAAGTGATATCCCCATGGAGCGGGGTAACCTCCCTACGTGGTGAAATTCCCCTGTGCAGGGATGTCTCCATGGAAGGGGGCAACTTTCCCAGGTGGTGACATCATTCTGCACAGTGACATTCCCATGCATGGTATCACCTCCCCAAGGCAGTGACATCCTTCTGGGCAATGATGTCGGCATGGAGCAGGACACTTCCCATGCAGTAATGTCACACTACACAGTGACATCAGTTGGGATATCTAACTCATTTACTGATACATAAAAAGATATCACTGCTTTTGATAAACAGAAAATGGATAGAAAATTGAAGTATCAGACCTGTCATAAAGTTTAATAATGAAATTTTCCCGCAACCATGTTATATAAGTTCATTATACAGTAACATTCAGTTCTACTTCAAAACTGAAGTTAACCTGAGATTTCTACATGGATTCTGTCTACCGTAACATGAACTGACCTTGTTTGCTCTGTTTCAAATACAAGAAGAGGTTTTTGAGGCTGTGGTATCAAACTGTCATCTGGTGAGTTTCAGAAAAACAACACATACCTTTAAGTGCTAAAACGTACTCTTGGAGAACATAAGACATAACTCCACCTTCACTTTTCCCAAAAGTAGTTTTCCTGCTCTGCCTTTCTGTCACAACTCAATTTTATCTAGATTTCTCAGTTTAGTCTCTGATTTCCACTCCCCACCCCCAGTTTGGGGTTTTCCCACTTACTGGTATTTTTTCCTTGCATATTCCTTCTGATATGACAGTGCAGTTAGTACTTGGCCGTACTTTAGGATCCTGTGATGGAGTGCAAGAATAGTAGAGAATAGTCCCTGCAACTGGAAGGACAGAAGAAAACAGTACTTGTGCTCCTGACCCCCTAATGTGTCATACCAAGGCCCTGAAGACTCTCTTGTTTTCCCTTGGACTACTTGTTGCAGCTTCATGGCTGCCTACAGGAAAAATAAATAAGAGGTAATAATCTGAGGTCTGTACCAGGGTAAGAACTTTTCTATTTACATCTTTAACCCAGGCACCAGAGAGGCAGCAGACGTCCCGAAGTGGGTCTGGTCTGCATATCAGGCCTTCTGTTCCTCTCAGAGGAGAGTCTCCTATGATAATGGCCCACCTTTTTTTCCTCATGGAAGCGGTTTTTATGCAGGGCATCGGCAAGCTTAACCTTGGCAACATCTCCAATCTAGATGGACCATTTTTCCAATCGTTGCTTGGTTCCACTGGCAGAGCCTTGCACTTATTTCGTAAGGACACCCGGGACGGTGGGGCAGGTGTTGAGGAGATGAGCCTGCTGCACTGGGGCAGGAACCTATTGCCATTTTCCCCTATCATGTTCAACCAGGGGGAGAGAGGAAAGAGAGTCCTCCATGTCATGAGCCCTGTCTGCTTAGCAGGCCAGTCACAAGGAAGGTCGCTCCCTGATACTCCTCAATCTAGTCACCTCCTCTGGCAGCTCTGTCACTAAGAGGAGGTGTCCCTCTACCGGGCGCACCCCCACGGGTGTCTAGCAGGGCACAGCCTGCAGCCTGACACCACGGCTCTGCCTGTGAAGCTGCGTCTCTTCTGGTGGGTGCAGAGCTTAGCGAGGACATGGCCTTCTACAGGGTCAACAGCATCCCTGCAAGGTCAAGCTAGTACAGTTACAGCAAACTGCCCCGGTCCCCAGGGGCTTCTTTTATGTGGGCAGGCATGGGGCATGACCACCATTTTCCCCTGGCCTGGCCCAGGTCACATCAGACCAAAAATGTAAGACTTCTTTCAGCCTATTAAATACTTAACAATGTATATGTAGTACAGATCTACCTGAGTTAATTTAGCTACTTCTAATTCTACTCCCTGACTTCAAACCAGCTCTGCTTATATTTTTATATAAGCTTTCCAGTATATTAGTGGTAGAGGTTTGGTGAAAGGGTTCTATTCCCTACTACCCTTCCCCAAGCTGTATTCAGGCACTGAGTGCTGGGAACTCACACTGCTACCTTTAACTGCAGCAAGCCCTTCCTGATGATCATTGCTCAACATGATTTCTGTTTGCGCATGGGCAGATGCTAGAGTGAGGAAATGAAGAGCAAGCAGAGATGTTTTCAGGGACTCCAGGGGATTTATTGAGATGAAATCATAGAATCATAGAATCATTCAGTTTGGAAGAGACCTTGGAACTATCAAGTCCAACCATCTGCCCTACTCTACAAATTCCTCCCCTACCCCATATCTCCCAATACCACATCTAAACAACTCTTAAACACATTCAGAGATGGGGGCTCAACCACCTCCCTGGGCAGCCTATTCCAGTGTTTGACCAGTGATGCACTCTGATACAGCGTTATGGTTTTGTCTTTCATTGTGAATCTCAAGGCATCCCTGATTATAAGACAAGCTTTCCTAGCAATGTCGGCAGGAGGTAAAGCAGTGATATTTAGATACTCTCCAAGAACATGATCCTTGCCAGTGAGGAAATGCCTAAAATGAATCCCTGACATAGTCTTTCTCAAAACACTCGTTCCTGGTAGAGTAGGAAGAACGGAAACAAATCTGCAAACCTCATTTGGGTAGTTTTCATTCCTTTCCAAAAGCACATTTGTAACCACCTGTGGATGTGAACAGAATTTCTATTTCATCCTTAATAGAAAGGTCAGAAGGACATACATCTGTTGCACTCAAATAGGTTGTTAGGTACCCGTGGCTACATGGTTTTTTTATCTGTCCATGTCATTTGCTACAACTAATTAATATAATACAGGCAGGATTCAATATTATATTCATATACAAGCTCTTCTTCCCCCTTTTTACACCAGGTATTGGTAAGTAATTCCTAATGAATAATAACAGCTGAAAAAGCCCCAACATTTTCACTAGCATGTTGCTTCAGTTTCCAGAAGAGGAAAATGTAAGAATCTTATTTTTCTGTGCACAGGTGCACTCAGATACACAAGAAAATTGAAAACCAATTTAAAAGGCAATATTGGAAACAATCTGACCAGGTTTCAGATGGTACTATGGCTAAAATAAATCACAAAATGACTTAGGAGTCTGCTTTCATTTCTCAGTCCAGTCTATATGACCAAAGTCCATCAGGACACATTGAAGTGGAAAGCAAAAATTAAATTCGCTGTTTGTGTCATTTCAACCAGAACACACACCGAAATTTTTCTCAATAAAGCCATTTAAACAAAGCATCATCATTTAAAAAGGAAAAATCAAGAAAAAAGAAATCTGCTTTATAAACATATAATTAAGAAAGCATTAACATGATATGCATTGACTATAACTGCATCAAATTTAATGGAGTTACACAGCAACAGCGTATTTTTTTGCTCATGTCCTAGTTCTTCCATTGCCAAATTTATAGACTAGATCTGCTTTTCAGTAAGAGCAGAAGGGACAACTTATATAATCTGTTATATTTTTATAGAGGTACCTTTTTACTTTTGCATATAGATTTTGCTCTGGTTGGAAGAGAGTATTCTTGTGTCAGAAACTGAACAAAATACATATAAATGCATATAACGATAGAGAATGATTTACTTAAGTGGGATCTACTGAATATAATTCATGGCAGATGAAGAAACATAATCGAAAACATATGACACTCTCATGAATACTAACTTTACAGAAAAGGAAAACATTTGGAGTGATTTTTTGCTATATTTTTATTATATTTTTATATATTTTATAGCAATTTATTTTTATATATTTAATATTTTTAGTGGGACAGTATAGTATACGCATCAATAGAGACTTGCAGCTATTCAGTCACCATTCTAATTACAGTCATATTTGTGCAGGGTAAAATAAAACACACCTGCTTATATGGAGCCAAAGATTCGTTACAAATGGTTGTTTCTAGACAGAGCGAATTATCTCTAGTTTCTACATAGGAATGAGAAGAAATGCCTACTCAAAGATGTAAAATAAAATTGGGTTAGAACATTTAGTCCAACCAAAGCAGCCCACTAAGTCTAAATAATAGAAATAATTTATTCATGCTTATGCATAATTTTATTCTGAAGATTTTTTCATCTACCTTTGCTGTTACTGATTATTAAAAGCTTTACTTTTGGTGGTGTTCATTCTGTGGCAGTACTAACAGATCATTGAAAATGAGGACAGTTGAAATTGCTTATAAAAATGCAAAACATTCTCCTTTTATGTCCTTGTTTCATTGAACTCTATAGGTGAGCTACCTCAGCTAAACAAAATTCTTTATGCATTAATCAAAATTAATTTATCTGAGTCTAGGCAGATTTAGAGATTTTTCTCTTCATTGCAATATAAAATCCTAGGGTTTAGGATAAATTGGAATTTGAAGAATCAGCTCCAAGCTGAAACTTGTTGAGGTGAGGCAGACTATGCCCCAATTCCACCACTGCAACTTTCATCATTTTTCATCATTGTCTTTCTTCTTGAAGTTCTGGCAAGGAGCTGAACAGCCAGGTACTCAGCCAGGAAGTGGAGAGTCTTTGCAGGAAGTCAGCACGTGCTCCAAAGCTAACCTCTTGGAGACAAACAATAGCCTTATTCTTGTTGTTATGGTGGGGTTTTTTTGGGTGTGGTGTTGTCAGTGTGTGGTGGTGTGGGGGTTTTAGGGGTTTGGTTTTGTTTGTTTGTTTGGGTTTGGGGTTTGTTTTTTTTTTTGTTATTGTTGCACTCGATCTCAAAGATCCCTTCCAACCATGATGATTCTGTGATTCTAGGGACTAGTTATTAGGTTATTCAGCAAGCTCTGTTTAATGTAACTTGGGTTTTTATGTATTATTCAGTAGACTAAATTTCAATGACAGAGTAATAAAGAAGGTCCGTATGGTCAAAATAAAGGTAATTTTTTGCTTGGTTATATAGCAAAAAGATTCAATGAGACTTGAAAGTATGGAAAGATGAATAATCAGTGTGACACAAAAGAAAGAGGTGTATAAAGATGAAGTACAGTGAAAAAATTATTATTGACTAGTAATGACAGAAGTCATAGTCCTCTTGTAAGGACAGACTTCTGGTATTCCAGTATACACTCTTATGATTTAATGAGTATTAAAGAGAAAAACATCTGCTAGACAATAGTGACCATATCTCTTTCTCCTTTTAAATTTCATGGTTGCACAAGGGACAAGTGATTCTGGAGCCTTTTCAACAGCTTCTGTTTCCTAATAACAGTGTCTAGCTCTCTTTGTATTATTAATAATATTCAAGTTTTCAACTTTGCAAGTTTTGAAATTTCAGAGGGGAAAAAAAGTGTTACTGATGCTAGCAGTATATGCATAGTAATTAATTGCTAGTTATATCAGTAGAGCAGTAGGTCTATAGCCTCATCTTCAAAACAGCATATGCTGTTGTCTTAATATTGTACAGCATTTTTCTATTTGTACTTGTATTTGAGCAGTGTTCTTTCTGAATTTGCTTTATACATCTAAATATATCAAGAACTGTATTTCTTAGAAAGGGCAACTTAGTCAAAGATTAAGAGATCAGGAGCAATTTAGATCAAGAGAACAGTATATGCTTATTTTGCTGAAAAGTATTTACTTTCTTTTTTATTTAAAACAATTTTGCCTACTTACTTCAGAAGAAATTATTAGACATTTACCTTTATCTCTAGTTTCTTTTTAAAAAGAGGAATAAATTTCCATACATTACTCAAAGCTGTCTTAATTTGATCTAATTATTTGTCAAAATAAAAGTTAGCTATTCCATAGGATGACTTTTCATATTAATAAAGTGATAGAATTTCTCAGAATTCATTTGATTATGCCGATTTTTTCTTGCCTTCAGTTAAAGAGAAATACTCCTGTAGCCGATAAAGTCTTTTTAGAAATATGAATTCTTCTTACACATTATGTATTGGCAGACAGAAAGGGTTTAAGGAAACCTCAGTGTGGCTTTTTATCTCCAAAGAAAACTGACCTACCTGAAGAATAATCAAAAAAAAAATACTGACATAATTGTCTTTTCTTCTGTCCTTGAAACCAAAGTGAATTGAAAACATTGCCTCAGTAAGCATGCAAATCCTTGTTTTCCAGTTCAGCGTCATCTCGTGTGAAGTACCTGGGTACACAGAGAAAATGAACAAAAACCTGATGGTCTTAGTGTTCAAGAGGAACAAACATAATTGGAAATGGAATCAAAAGGAGTGATGTCTATGTTCTAAAGAAAACTAGAGTCTCCTTTCTCAACAAAACAGTCAGAATTACGAAGAAAGTCTACATAAGCTTGGGAGAGGGGAACAGGGAGTCTCTGATTTGTATTTCCGCTCGATTTAGTTGAGCAGGATGAAATCTACCACTGTCAGACCAAACTGTGGACACTTTTAGTTCCCACTAAAATCCTGTTTGCAAGTCTTAAGTGAAGCATATACCTTTACTGGCTGTGGAAACAAAGAAGATTTTCATCATTTATGAGTAAACCTGCAAGAAATGAGGCAAAATACATCAATAATTATTCTGAGGTCTAGTTTCAAGCACAGGATTTTTTCTACTGATGCAGAAGGTATCCAGTGAGACAGAAGTCCAATTGACCTAACATTTCTTAAAAATTAAAGGATAATAATTTTTTCCCTCCTGATTTTGCCGTATAAATATTGCTCTCCTTCCATTATTTCAGCATACTTTGAAAACTGATTTGAGTGTCTTAACAAATACAGAATAACTTCAGTGCCAAAACAGAATAGAGTGTTTTCTTGGAATTAATTTTGTGACTACCTGGATCAAGGTCTTACTATACACTGGCCATCTAAAAGATCACCTGTTAAGCTCTATGTTAAAATTATTTTCCTTGAAATTCTTCAATGGCTGTGGCTGTATCATACTTTAGAGGTTTCAGAGGTTTTGTTGTTTTTTGTTTTTTGGTTTTTTTTACTGGTGCAAAGCGTGAATTTTGAACTACTTACTTAAAGAAGACCCCTAACTCAATTCTTCCAAATAAACCAATGCCAGTCTAAACGGTGGGAATGGAGATGAATGAAGGCTTCTGACTGTGCCACACAGAACAATGGCAACTCATATTGATGTATGCAGTTAATTTTTTTTTTTTTTTTTTAGCCATGACTGATCCACACTGGCAGCTCTGCTGAGAAATCTCATAAAAACTTTAGAGCTGCACTTTGCTTTGGATGAGAATCCCTCATGTAGGTCTTTGCTATATATGGAGAGCTCAGAATATGGACAAAACAAAACCCCTGATAGAGAAGTGGTGTTATATTTTATTGAAAGCACAGGATCTGATTAGATAAATATGCTAACCATTTAAACATTCCATAGGAACTCTATGGATTTAATTCAATGAACAATAAAAAAGAATATGGGAAAAGAATAATGCAATGAATCTCCCAATTTGAATAGTAGTAGCATCATAAAGTATGGAAATGAATGATAATTACAACATACAATTTAAAAAGAGAAATAATTTTATTTTTTTTTCCCACTACATAGGTACATGAAGAGGAACTGTGTTGCTATATATTGTAATTTCTCCCTTTTAAAGTAAGTTGTGTGGAAACATAAAGACAACAATTAAATCTTGATCTCACCCTGAACTTTGTCCAGGAGCAGCTGGGTCCTTAACGCTGTCACTAAACAGAGACTTCCTATCAGACATTGCCTTTAATAGTGACTATAATGTACCCAAATTAAACATTGTCTCTTAGAAATAGATTAAACTCTGACCAAAATAAGCAAATAAAGAAACAAGACCCTGAGTATAATGTCTTCTCTCTTGAAAAAGTGAAACTAGATAAAAATGAGAGAGAAATAAAAAGTGTTTTTTATAGGCCATCTTGAGTACTGTGACTTGTGCTTGTTTACATATTAATAAATTGTATGGCAAAAATAGGGTGAACAGTGAGATGTCTAAGTCTTCTGGTCACAAAGCAATTTTGGTAACTGCTTTAGGTTTCAATGACCAGCATCCCAGTATTCAGAGCTTCTGTAACTACTGCTCAGCCTTTTACAGGAGGTTGCAACTAGTAAGGAACTAATAAGGGGACCATGTCACCACACGTCTGTCTGAGAAAGCATAGCCTGATGAGGGTTTTGAGCAGAAAGTTAGAGACGAGACCTTCCATATTGAATTATCCTATGAGTTCGTAATCTCATGATCTGCCTCAGTTTCCAGTGTTGACACAATACTTCCTCTAGTTCATCTTGGTAGTTAAATGAGAGAATGACGATCCTGATATGAAAGTAGTTAAATCTTTTGAACCAATAGAGAAGGAGCAAAAGGTTGACTTTCCTGAAATAGCAGCAAAACTGCTAAGACTTTGGGCACTGGTATTCATTTCATTAAGTAGCACCAATTTGCTTATTTCAGTGGTAATTTGTCAGACAATACTTTTTTCCCAAACTGCAGCCCCAAATTAATGAAGCATATAACTCTTCTTTATTTGATGGAAGTTTAAATATAAGCAAGGTAAGCCCTAATTAGATTCTCTTGGGAGATCATAAATGGGATTTAAGTTGTAAGCACAAATCTATGGACTTCTTGCACAGGCAAAATTTCATTTGTACATAGTTTTTCTCTGACATTGCTCATATAGCAAAGGTTTTCAGGACTGATAATGAAGCTAATAATGAAGAAAGAGTGAGTATTAGATAGTTTAATCTCACAAATGCACAGCGAAAGCAAACCCATATGTATTATTCCTGTCACAAGAAAACCACAATCTTACAGTTTTCTGTTTAGTTCAACATCAGCTTGAACAAGAGCACTAGTTGATAAAAAAAACATCTTAGAGAATGAAAACTGAAACCAGAAAACTAGACATGATAAGAATGGTACATCATTATCCATTGTACTAAAAAGGATTAAATCACTTTTAACGAAACTGTGGCAGAATGATCTGCCTGGGTAAAACTATGTGAACTGCCTGCATTTTCTAATGGACTATGGCTCTCTGAACTGTGCTGCAATTACAATTTACCCATATTCATCTCCATGCTCAAATGTTCCCTGTAAGGTTGGTTGAGCTGTAGCAGATGATGAAAGCAAATTAATTGAATTTCTAGATATCAACCGTTCCATCAGTAAGGAGAAAATCACAAATGTAAAGAATTAAATTAGCACTGTGTTTAAAATGCTAACCAAGTGCTTGAAAAACTCCTAGTGATTTTAGGAGTGTTAGTTTTCAGATATTCTCTATGCTCAGACTAAGGTGGCAAATCCATGATATCTGAAAGAAGAGAGGGAGCATCCTCAGTCTGCTCGTTGTATAATACCATCACTAGCATTATTATAGCACTTTTCAGTGAAAATGCTCCAAGCATTTTAAACAGGAGACTGTGATTCATTAGCCTTACTTTACAGTTCATGAAAAAAACCAAAACAAACCATACTGAGAAAGTGGCAAAAAAAATGATGGGAACAATATCTCTATGAAAATCTTATAGTTCCAAAGTCCTGAACAGTTCCCCTTTATTATACTGTTCCTAGACTGCCTTTTAGCTGTCCTGAAAATGTTAACAGCTCAGAAAGGAGAGGCGACAACTTTATGTGCTTCTGTCATGACTTTATAGATGTCATATGTATGGATGCAGGATAAGTATGCAGGAGTTTCAGTACAAGTGTGTGCATATATGGGAAATCATAACAAAATTGCTGCAGTCATGAAAAGTGGACTCAGTGTTAGCTGATATTCTCACCTGCTTCCTGTTCCCCCCATACTGCACCTGGCATTGGGAACCCAGTGTGAGAAAGAAATCAATAAACAGGAGTGAGGACTACTGGGATGGTCAGAGATGAGAACACTTGCCCCGTGAAGAGGGGCAGACGTAGCTGGGCTTGTTCAGCTGTGATTTTATAATAGAAAATATTCTTGTTTTATTCAGGATAATTTTACCATATATGCAGATGCTGTGGAATATGAAGAGCTTGTTACCATCATGATACCATTAATTAATAAAAACATGCATTCCTTTACCTACACTGCTCATAAAGCGTAAACTACTGTGTCAGCAATTTTAATTACTAATGACTGTGGAGTTATAAAAAGGAATTTAATGGCACTCAGAAAATCAGAACCTAGAGCCTGAAGTAGATTGCCTGTTACCCTGGAAGCAGAGGTTTTCATTATAAGGAGAACAAAAAAAAGACACCAGGATTTTTTTCATGTAAATGTACTACTTATAATAGAAAATACAAAAGAACAATAAAGTACAGGAACTAAAATACATAATGAATGAATTAATATCTGTTCAGTATTCAAGACTGTAAATACTTTAGTGCTATTAAAACTACAAATTCTAAAACTACAACAAACAAAAATATCTACTCCGAAATGATAGATATAACATGCAATAAGTAATTGACAGATAGCATTTAAAATTGCATGCTCTAAGGCAAAGTGTTTAGAAAAGCATTTATGCAAATCTTGTCTGGACCTTTAACCTGAAAATACTTGTATACCTCACGCTGTGAAAAATTGCTCAAATAAGTCAAACTATTAGGCTTAAAAGAGTGGATTAAAAACAATACAGGGAGATGCATTTATATTTAACTGGAATCAGAGGATAAAGCAGTGATGTCTTCAGATTAAACTGACTTAGATACCACACCCCATTAATTTCCATTGAAGTCTGCATAAGTAGCATACTCGCATACAGGTGCAGTGTCATTTCCTGAAGCCTCAATGCTTCATAAGAAAAGAAGTCTACGCAGTCAGCAATAAATAAGAACTCAATAAATCACATACTTCTAATGGGGAGTATGTGATCTCTAAGAAGAAAAGGAAAGCTAAAAACTGCCCTCAGTGTGAAGGAGACTGTGACAGTCCAATATCAGATATGTTAGACTTACTCAGTGTGTGCAATATAACTGTTCTGAGTATATAGAATCATAGAATTGTCTAGGTTGGAAGAGACCTTTGAGATCATCTAGTCCAACCATCAACCTAACTCTGATAAAAACCATCCTTAAACCATGTCTCCAAGCATTATATCAACCTGTCTTTTAAATACTTCCAGGGATGGTACCTCAATCAATTAGTCTTTACTTAAACAATGGTTAAACCATTATGTAGATAATGAGGCCCAACACATACACCAGATAATTATTACTGGTCATTGGATGTAAGTTAAGAACCACACTCTCAGAAACTGTATTTGTGTCACTTGCAAATGAAAGCATCCTGTAACCTGGGCCTGGATCAGCCACCTGAGCTAGGGGGCCATTGTGTGATATGGCAATCATTTCAGTAATTATGATACTGGTTGCCCAGATTTCTCATAGGGTCTGTTAAAAGGAATCTTTTATCAGATGTTGTGGGCTCTTTTATCTAGAATCTGATAGGATCCTATTTGAGCTCCTGATTAGAGATAACAACAGGAAACAATAAAACCTTGGTTCCCTATAAAATAACAGCAAAAATAATTAGAAGGAAAAACATAAAACCACTAGGAAGAACTTACAATAAACAAGCAAGAATAATTTATTAAACAAAACCAAGCTGTCTGTGATTATGAAGACTAGAAAAGCCAGTCATTTTTATTTATTTATTTTGTTTTATTTAAGTGTTAGAAAGCTACTGAACCAAAAAGATTTGATAGGTGCATTAGTTAGATTCAGCAACTGCCAACTCATATCTCGGACAACATCATAGAAAACTTGAGTTGCGCAGACATTCAAGCCAGTGATCAAAACATGTTCAAAAAGCTGGTAACATTTCAGATAAACTGGAATCTGTCTGAATATGGGGGTGTCCTTGCTGAAATGTTAATCTTGTAAAAGTTCTGCTCTCCTGCCTTTCATCCGTGCAGACCTAAAGCATATTTACACATTTGCAGGAACAAGCCTGTACTTTTTGCTGTTTGGTTGAGGCTTTTGATTCTCTTTTTGGAAGAGTTGTTCTCACAGAGTCTGTTAGTCAGAGTCTTCCCTGGTTTTCCTGGTGACATCTATGCTTACCAAATTCTCTCGAGGCATACAAGTGTGTCTTCTGTTGTGGTGAACTAATAGAATCCTACCCTCAAGTGACAAGTATTCTAGCATCAGGAATAATACACAAAGGTAAATTTTCATTACCATTAGGAATAGGCAGAGACTCATTGTTTACCAGCTAAGCATGTACTTCCTGATATTTTGTGTTAAAAGCATAGCTGCAAGTTCCCAGCTATGGTACCTTGTCAAATTTTTTGCCTATAAAAGTCTGTTTTCCAATGGTTTTGCATAGCGTTCTCTGACATATGACACAAGGAAGTGATATTTGTTTGGCAAGAAATACTTTGTAGAACACTCTCACCTGGATTCAGTGGATTGTAAATTACCTGCAAAAGCAGAGTTATCCTGTTTCATACCTGAAACCAATACATAACTCAAAGAATTTCAAACCGTGTCATGCATTCGGAAGTGTGTGGCTCTGATTTTATTGCTAGTATAGAATAGTCATGGAAGCATGAATCAGTTATAGCTTGAAACTTGTATTTCCTACGGACAGAACTGCAACTTTTAAATGTGATACTGCTGAAGTATGACTAATGGTCCCAGAAGACTGTCAAAAACATTACAAGTCAGATTCAGCTTCTTTCCATAAACATATCACAATCAGTTTTGATAGGGAGTGGATATAGGTTAATTATTTATTTTTAATGTGACTCCAGACCTGAGATATAGCACCTCATTAAGTGCTCTTCACTAGTTCTGTTAAAAACAACCATCCACAAATGAGATATGTAATTTCTGGAACAGAAGATAAAATCAGGAAACTTTGTGCTATCCTAAAAAGTCAGCCAACCTGAAGTGAACACCTGATTTCTGGTTTTGAAGAACAGCTGTCACTTAATCCCACAACACATATAACAGCCTGTTAGCAAAGAAACTTCATTTATACCCTAGAACTCCTCCCCTGCCAGAGTCTTCAATAAGCTATCAAAATCAAATAATAAATTCATAATCCACTACAAAAATGCAGGTCAATACCAAAACATCTCAAATCAAATTGAAAAGAGAAGGACGTGGGGAAATTGTTTTCCAAATTAGACAATACCTTATTATCATACAGTGATGCTTTTGAATCCCAGAATTCTATTCTATTGCATGTAGAAATTCAAGACAGATACAGCAGCTGTGGCATTATTTGAAATGGAGAGAATAAGACAGTACTTTGTCAACCTCTACTTAACACAGCTAGTCATTCAGCATTTAGGCTAAGGCTTACAGAGAGGATCAAAGTTCCCAGTAAAGCCCAACATCATCTGTAAGAATGCTACATAAAGCACAGAGTTACCATCAGATACATCATGGAACATTAGGGAAAAATAATGGTATCTTGAATTTGCATAGCACATTTCACTTGGAGAACAAAAAGTACTCTACAGACATGTGTTTCAGACCCTACAAAGGTTTTCTGTCTGTGCGTCTCTAAAAGGTGTATTTTCTCATGCTGAGTTTCCATTTATATTGTTCTTCGTGACCTTCTTTCCCCATGGAAACAAGCAAGATTTCAGTCCCTGAAGTACACAAAAGTCCAGGTAAATAATATTTTACCACTCAGTCTTTCTACCTCATAGAACATCTCCTCAGCCTGAGCGAGAACTTGGGTTTTCTAGCACCAAGCTCCTATCACCTCCAAGCTGGAAGCGTATCCAGAGGAGACTTCAAAGAAAAGCCTTCTGGTCAAAACACTGTCTTGTAGTGGGAAGCCACAGTTTAAGGCATTCTTCAGCTTAAGGAAGGATCTTCCATTTCCCACCCCTCTTACTACTTTAATACAGGTGAAACACCACTTTCCAGCTTCCTCTGGAAGCTATGCAACAGATAAACCGTTGATTCACATGTCAAGGCAGTACTTGGATCTGTTTTGCAGGGGGTCAGATATTATGTTTACAGTGATATTTCATCCTTTGTGTACATGGTACAAAGCCAGTTTACAGCAGCAGAAAACCAGGTGTGTCATCCAATTCCCAACTCTAGTTGGGAAAAAATATTTTTTATGGAATTTTATGACTGTTACATGAGAAAAAAAAAGCAGTATAGCCTTACTTAGGAAGCATGTTGCATATTATCAGAAAAAAAAGTTCCTTTGTACTAAATGAAAGAGCATGAGAGATATAATTGCCAACTCAAAAGAAAGAGTCAAAGGGTTTGACTAGCTCTTCAGACATCTAGAAATCTCTCATGCCTTTAATATAACAAACAATCTGAGTCCTCTCTTGGTGATGTGAAAGCTCTGATGTTACTACAAATTTGGGAGGAATAAAGTATAAGTTAACACAGAGAATTCTTGTAACTTGTAATCTTCAACCCAGAGAACTGACATGATTTGTCATAGGGTGAATATCCTCCTTGTTTTTTCTGTAGTCCAGCTACACAATTCATTCTCACATTACAAAAAAATAAATAATTTTTTTTTTAAAAATTATTTTCCCCAAGGCTGTTTTCATTCCATTTTTTAAGGACTTTCCTTAGTGTTGACAGATACTCAGTATAAATTCTGCTTGTGATGAGAACATTGTCATTCCTCCCTAAAGCACGAAGATACCTTTCAACAAATTTTGTGGCCTTCTGAAAATGTTCTAGCGCTGACAATATCCCATATGGCAATTTACTGTGCTGGCTTACATGGCAAATTTCTTGCATTCCTGCTCCAGACTCAGTGGTTACTACTCCTTCAGCTTTCCTATAGCCATCTCTCACAACCCTGCAGAGCCTGCTATGGAGAAAAGGGACAAGCAACCTAGAAAACTGAGCTGCAGTAACTTTGCAGTCTTCTCGGGGCAGGTAGCCATGGCCCAGGGAACTACAGGCCCAGGGAAAATGCATTCAGAAAACTGCAGTGACAAACCAGTGTTCTCTTCTTTTAATTCATCTGTCTTGGTTACAATTTCTTCTCTCATTTATATTTTAGGGGACCAAACACAGAGCTTGCCATCTGGATGAGTTTCACTGTCCCATCCAAGTGACCAGAATCACTCTTGCATTCAGTAGTGCATTTGTACTTAAAGTTGCAGTCACTGATGACAGGCACCAAAGTCCATACTATCCACTCCTTTCAACCTTATGTTACTACTTACAAAGTCCCACCTTCATTCAGACAAGTCATGGCATTTAAATGACCCTCCTTTACATTTTTCTTCTGAAATTAGGCACCTGTCTTTCCCTTTTTCCTACCATTTTGGTTCATATTACTACATTTCATAGAATCATAATATGGTCTGTATCGGAAAAGATCTTCAAAGATCTTCTACTCCAGGGCCCTTTCCATGGGCAGGAACATCTTCCACTACATCAGGGTGCTCAAAGCTCTGTCGAACCTGATTTTGTACACTTCCAGTAATGAGGAATCCACAACTTGCAACCAGTTCCAATGTGTCAACACCCTCCTCATAAAAAAAAAATAAATCTTCCTTACATGTAGTCTAAATCTACTCTCACTTTAAAACTGTTGCCCTTCTATCACTAGAGGTCCTGGTAAAATATCTCCCTCTGCCTTTCCTATAAACCTCCTTTAATATATAAAACAGCTGCAATAACATCTCCTGGGAGCTTTCTCTTCACCAGGCTGAACAATGCCAATTATATGCATTTCTGCACAGGAGATGTCTTCCAGCCCTCCGATCATTTTTGTAGCCCTCTTCTAAACCTGCTCCAACTGGTCCTTGTCTTTCTTTGGGGACCCCAGAGTTGGATGCAGTGCTCCAGATGGAGTCTCACCACAGAGGAGTAGAGGGGCAGAATCACCTCACTCAACCTTCTGGCCACGCTTTTTTTGATGCAGCCATGGATAGATACACTTGGCTTTCTGGGCTGCAAGTGCACATTGCCAGCTCACATCCAGCTTTCCATCCACCAGTAACTGCAAGTACTTCTCCTCAGAACTGCTCTCAATCCCTTAATTTCCCAGTCTGTATTGATATTGGAGATTGCTCTGCCACACATGGAGGAACTTACACTTTGTTGAACTTCTTTCAGTTCACACAGACACACTCTTCAAGCCTGTCCAGGTCCCTCTGGATGGCATCCCTTCCTTCTAACATATCAACTGCACCACTCAGCTGGTGTCAACCATAAATTTGTCGAGGGTGTATTCAATCTCCCTGTCTATATCATTGATGAAGATAGTAAGTAGTATTTATCCCAGAACAAAGCCTTTAGGGACACAACTACTTTACACTTGGATGTTGAGCCATTGACTGTAATTTTTCTTTTCACTCTTTTGTTAACCCTTTCTTTCTCTCCATGTAGAACTGGCAGAGCTGTTGGCTGCAGGACAGCACAGCCTCAACAGTCCCCTGGCTACTTCAGCCATTCATCGTCCCCATAGCCTTACAAAGCCAGAGGTAAGGACCGACCCCAACCCCGGCAGCCCAGGGATGCACTGTGGGGAAATTAGTGGCTCTCTCTCTATTGCACCTCTCCCTCCTCATTCTCAGTCCCCTTGTGCGCCCTCATGCCACTGCTTGGGATGTGATCACCGCTGTTTCTTATGTCTCTCTTTCAGATTCAATCAACCTTTATTGACTGCCTGGAAAGAAGCAACAGTCATCCCTGTACCCTGGGCACCACTGGCAGAGCTGGCACCACAGGCATCCTGGGCACCCCCAGGAGGTACACCATCCCTACCTGCACAGGAACCTTAGCACTCCCATCCTCGCATAGTCCCCCAACATCTCCAGCACCCGAGGTCTGCAGGCTCCCCCTGGCCTGGGAAGGCCAATGAGCCCCCCAGGATCAGCTGCAGCTCTTTGGGAACATCAGGGAACATCAGTGGTCCCTGCCCCATCAGTGCTGCTGCCATCCCTCCCCAGCTACCTCCACCTCGAGGGACAAGACACACAGCACAGTGTGTCCAGCACAGCCAACCTCTTGGGGGCACCCCTGGGAAGTGACAGTGCCCCCCAGGCAGTGCTAATTCCCATGGAGGAGAGCACCAGCTTGTGGTATCCCCATGGATGGGGTTGGGATGTCCCCATGGGGATGGACACCTCCCAGGTGATGATGTCCTTCTGGATGAGGGCACCCTCACAGGTGATAGCACCCCTCCTATGCAATAACATCCTCCAGCCTCTTTGATACCTTCCACATCCAAGCCATCAGGGACCCCATTGTTGTGCCACCTTGTGATACTGTACTGCCTGAGGATGTCCTGCTGGAAAAGGCTATAAGGAGCTTGAATTGCTCCCTGGGGGAACTGAGGATGAACCAGGACAGTCCCAGCAGCGTCCCTATGGCCTGGGACCATACCACCACGCACCAGAATATCAGCTCTCTCTGGCTACCCAAGAAGATGCTCTTGGCTGACTACATTGTCTCTAAGGCCTTCAAAGTCATCCTGAACATGGAACACATCAATACCAACAGGGTGAATCCTGAGGATCCAGAGCAGGATGTGGGAACAGAACTGCCACCACCCCAGAGGAACATGTCCCAGCATGACATCAGGCTGGAAAAGCAAGAGAAAAAGCGGCAGCTTGACTCATTGTCAAAAACCAGCAAGCGCAAGGCTCCCACAGCCAGTGCTGGGGCCAGAGGGTGGGATTATACCTGTTGCAGAGGTGGGAAGGGTGTGTTAATGATGTAGTAGCTTTGTTGACTGTTTCTGTTCTCAGCTTTTCCATTAAAAGTCATTTATCCAGAACCATTCTGTGCCTACACAGAGTGGGAAGGGAGTAAAGGAGCACAAAGAAATGGTACCAAAGAGGTGCAAAACATTGCTGAGCCACAGATCAGATCCACCAAGCCTCCAAAGGGCATCAAGCCATCCCCAGGGCTGAGTCACCACCAGTGGTGCAGTCAGTCATGGGGAGTGACTCCCCTGCCCTCTTCCTCAGGGGAAGCAGCCCTTTGGTGGGGGAACCAGGACAGATGGGTCCATGCAGGACTCATGGACATGGGCCCATGCATAAAGCAGTGCTGACCCCTGCACCATCTTCCCACCCCGGGATTTTAGCAGGGCACTGTACCTGCTCCCAACAACCCCCACTGCAGCCCCAGCGTGTCTCCTCCAGGCTACCCAGGGGTAGCATTTAACAGGGGCAATAAGACACAGTGTCTGCCTGACATAACGTAAAGTTTAGAGTTAAGAATCATAGAATCATCTAGGCTGGAATGGACCTTTCAGATCATCAAGTTCAACTATCAACACTGACAAAACCACCGCTAAACTGTGTCTAACTGTCTTTTAAATACCTCTAGAGATGGTGATTCCACCACTTTCCTGGTCAGACTATTCTGGTGATAATTAGCTTAGATTAAACCCAAAATAATTAAGTGAAGAATGACCATTCCTATCTGAATGCTCTTTACTGCAATAAGTTGTAGGTTTTGGAAAGTAAAACTGCATAGGTCAGCAATTTAGGTAATACTAAATTCTTTGACCTGTTGTCTCCAAGTTTCTTTAGACACAAAGGAGTGTTGTTTATTAGTCCATCATTATAATTTTTGAAAGTTCAGAATAAATATAATTTTATAAAATATTACAATCAGATCTTCAATTTAAAAATTGCAATAAAGTTTTAAAGTCTTGATCTTTTAAGTTAGCAAGCAGTGAAACCTGCAAACCATAATTTTGTGACAGACAACTCAGTAGTCAAAGGTGAAAATTTGTGGTGCAATAATCTAAAAGACCATAAAAATTTCACTTTAGATTAATTTAACTGAAGGTACTTCTGCATGAAGGTGAATTTATCAAATGTTGTACATCAAATTTTATGGCTTGTTTATATCACTACCAAAAAAAATATTTAATTAGTTTCCTTTAGGCTTTAAATATGCCATTTGCAAACATGCAAAAGTGTTTTCCAAAATATTAATGGGAAGATAATTGAAATTATCCTGAAAAAGAATGCTTTCTCCAATAGATTTTTTTTTTTCCTCTGAAGTGCAACTTCCTGTTTATCGTGCCATCCAACATTAGTTAAAAAAATATATTCCTCCTGTCTAGCCTACAACTTCATGTTATTGAAATGATGGTCAAAACTACCATCAGTTTATATTTTGCATTTTTCATCTACAACAAATACGATTTTCAGGAATAATCTTTAGTGAAGTAAAATGTTTTAATCATGACCTAGAAAACAATTTTCAGCAAGGAAAAGGTAATATATGAAAAGTTTTGTACTGCGGAAAATAAAATTTCCATCAAGATTGTCCTATTTTCTTTAACATTTGAACGCTCTTTGAAAAGCAAAGTTAACTGCAACAGTTTTAGCTGAAGGATAAAATTTTGATGACAACTGGAAAAAAAGGAACCAGAATGGAAGATGATTTGCTATGTAAAAAAAATACTGAGTTGCATGACAAGCTTTGAAATCTTTTAGTAACTCCCAGATAAACCACAGCAAAACTTCATTTCAGCTTGAGAAAAGAATGCTTAGCGGAGACCTTGTATCATATTCCAGTATTTAACGGGTGGCTGCAAAGAAGATGGAGTCACAGGGAAAAGATAAGACTTAATGGGTACAAGTGATTCCTAGGGAGATTCCCATTGCACACAAGAGGAGAATTTTTCACGAGAACAATCAGCTATTGGAACAATCTTCCCAAGAAATTGATGATTCCCTAGCATCAGACAATTTGAAGATTCATCTGGGCAGGGTGTGGGGCTGTCTTGTCTACTCTTTGCTTTTGCCAAGAAAGGTTGCATCAGATGATCCTTGAGGTCCCTTTCAACCTAGTAGTCTATAAAACCTAAATCAGGCTAAATAATTTGTTATTAATTTGCCATTGTATGATGTCACTTATGTAAGCAAGGGTTTTGTACCTTCCTGTGTTTACAAAGATGCATCTTTGTCCTATTCAAAATTGAACAACCAACACACAAGACTGATGCATAAGAACAGATCAGAACACAAAACTGCTCTCTGTCATACCCTGTGTGCAATTATGATTTATCTATCTACTAATTGCAACCCCTGTGAAGAAACTGAACAAGAATTTATTATAAAGAGCAACAACTTGATTACTTTCTTTATTTTTTTCATAGTATCTAGAGCTGTAGCACAGACATAACTAGTTACGCTATAGTTTTCCATGGTGTTCAGCTGTGAAAGAAGAAAAGTGAGTCCATATGGTGGCTTATTGACTTCTCTAGTAAAGCCAGATGTTCATTACAATTTTTTGTAAGAATTGTCATTCAGAAATAGATTGCAGATGGGGGTTTTGTTGTTGGGGTTTTTTAGGAGATGGAGAGGAAAAGCTATTACTTTTTATACAGGAACTTAAAAAATCATAATATTTTAATGAAAAACATCAGGGTGGTCAAAAGTTGGGTTCAATATTTTAGAGGTTTTGTAAGCTTACATATTTTGAAAACCATAAGTAATGTGTTCTTTTTTATTTTACCGCTTCTGCTTTCATTTTATCATAGCAAATTCAACATGGTGTGAAAGTAAGATAAATTAATATTTTTTTTGCAGCGAAAGTGACAAGCAAAGCTTTGTGTAGCCTTTCTCTCACCTGGGGAAGTCCAGTGCAGGAAACTGATCTGCTGCACTGATCCTCATTCTTTTGAGCAGAGACCTAGCATCATAAAAACAATTTTTACATTCTTTTTTTCCATTTTTCATTTTGATTATGATAAATGATTGCAGTTCAAAATTGTAGTGTGCTGCCCCCATACCTATCAGTGGGTACAGACCTCTTCCACTGATTGGAATTTCTAGTCCTTAATAAAGGAGGCAGCTGGGGAAATGTTCTTTATAGTCACTGGCCTGAATATTAATCACACTGCACCAACTACCAATACATGATACCTGCAAAGAGGGTGGCCATTTGGGGGACTTGCAGAGTGATGAAGTACTCACAAGCAATAGCTGCATTTTGGGTGAAAATATAGAACCTCTGAGTGATGAGTTGGTGCCTTATCTTCCTAACAACAGGACCAGAGGAAATCATCTGAAGTTGCAGCAGGGGAGGTTGAGATATTAGGAAGAATTACTTTAGTGAGAGGGTGGTCAGGCACTGGAATGATCTGCCCAGGGAGATGGTTGAGTCTGGAGGTATTTAAGAAACTTGTAGACATGGCACTTCAGGGCATGCTCCAGATTGTTGGGTTGGGTGATTTGTTTTGTGGGGTTTTGTTTTGGTTGGTTGGTTGGGTTTTTTTGTGTATGGTTGGACTCAATGATCTCAAAGGTCCCTTCCAGCCATGAAGATTCTGTGAAGACTCTCTAATGCTCTTAGGTGTGACTTTACTTTTCCTCACCAGGAAACCACTTCAGCCATCAAAGTCAACAGTTACTGACCTAGATGAAGTAAAAGCAGATTAGATGAAGTTTAGTCATAGATGGATCACCCAAATAAACAAATTAGGGGCATGGGATTTTCTGAAATACGAGCTGTAACTATTGTTGCACTATCTTGTGTTGGCATTTTGAAGCAATACAGTGAATTGAAATCCTAGCGTCATGCAAGTAATCATTAGAAGAGTGGATGAAATGGTACTTTCACTGAAGTCAGCACATATGTTTTGATCCCAAGTGTGCCATCCTTTGAAAAATGAATTGGAAATACTTATTCTTTGAAGTCTATTTTCATTTCAAGTGTCTTCAGACTTACAAACAGATATATATGTTATCAAAAATGCAATGCAAAGCTACCTGGCTTTGTTGATGTAATATTTTTTTGTTGAGATTTCTGCTTAAGGCTTGAAATGGACTGAAACATTTCAGGTGAAGCATTAAGTAAGAATATGAAGAAAAAGGAAGCTTCCTCCCATCAAAAGTCACAAGAGCCACAAGCCCAGGTTGGAAAGTATCTGTGGAGGAGGTCTAGGCCAAACCCCCAATCAAAACAGCACCAATGACACCAGGATCATGTCCAGTCAGATACTGAATATCTTCAGGGATGGAGATTTCACAGCCCCTTTGGGCACCTCTTTTGTTTTAACCACCTTCACTGTACAAATGTGTTTTCTTATATTTAAGTGAAATTTCCTCTATTTCAGATTGTGGCCATTGCATCTTGTCCTTTCACCAAACATCAATGAGAAGAGCCTGGCCCTTTATGAATATTTATGATTCATTAGTTATGTATTCCCCTAAGTCTTCTCTTCTCCAGACTGAAGAGTTCCAGTGCTTTCAGCCCCTATTTGTGCATCAGATGTTCTAGTGCCTTAATCATCTTTGCCACTCATTGCTGGACTCGCTCCAGTATGTATATGTCTCTCTCACCCTAGGGAGTCCAGAACTGGATACAGTACTCCATGTGTGTCTCACCAGTGCTGAATAGAGGGGAAGGATTACCTTCCTCAACCTGCTGGCAATGCTCTTCCTCAGGCCAGGAGGCTGCTAGCTTTCCCAGCTGCAAGCACACATTGCTGGTCAGCTTCATGTCCACCAAGACCTCAGGGGCCCTTTCTGCCAAGCTGCTCTCTATCCTGTTGCCCCCCTGTGTATAAGAATACATGGAGTTATTCCTATCCATGTGCAGGACTTTGCATTTCTTTCTACTGCACTTTATGTTGACCCATTCCTACTGCCCATTGAGGTGACTCTAAATGGCAGCACAGCAAATATATTTTAACATATACTTGAATATAGTTTTGTTAGGATAGCAAAAATAAATCACCAATGATAAAATTACTGAATTCTGCTTACTATGCAAAGAATTTTCAAACTAAGTGGACA
The DNA here is from genome assembly GCA_013400055.1 of Nycticryphes semicollaris. Classification (NCBI taxonomy): domain Eukaryota; kingdom Metazoa; phylum Chordata; class Aves; order Charadriiformes; family Rostratulidae; genus Nycticryphes; species Nycticryphes semicollaris. The sequence goes on along the minus strand of VXBJ01000490.1, from coordinate 276,276 downwards.
AGACATACTGAAGGAAGATAAAGAAGGCTAACCTCAATTTAGAGATAAGAGCAACTGAAGCACAGAAGTTAAACAATCATCATATGCTTAAAAAGGGAGCATTATCAAAGACACAAAACACTATTGGTACTCTTGTAAAAATGGCAAATGAATTAACATAGCAATCCTGAATGTAATTCCTTCAATTCAATATTCGTTTTTAATATTTGTACATCCAAACATAGATCAAAAGCCAAACTCAAATCTTTCTTTCATACATCAAGCGGTAATTTCTGTGAACAATCACACAAATAGAATTTAAGGTCCAAAAGAGTTGCTAATAAAATCTTCATTTTCCTGTCTGATGCAAAGTTAACTTATAGCTTCATTTATTATTGTTTGAAAACCATTCAGGGCAAAATATGTTAGGTGTTTGCGGGAGTTAACTTCCCTTGCTAATTCTCTGTTTGATAGGGGATGTATCAAAACCACAAAATTTATTACTCCTCACTCTGTACTAGAACACCTATATAACACTGGAAAATATTTGTCTCACCTGAATTCTGTACACAAAACATATATGTTCAATGTTATTTAAATAACAAGACTTTCTAGATATTAACTATTACTTACATGAACCTGCAGAAAAAAATATTCTGAAATGATTATTCACTGTTTTTGATCAACTGTAATGTGAGGATGAGGTTCTTCAGATTTTAAAAGCTCAATCTCCTATATCACAATTTTTTAAATCTTGTATCCACCTATTCAGAAGTACCTGTCATATGAACTGAACACTTGCACTAAGAGCACAGGATTTTATATTGTTTTCTGCATACACATACTTCATCAGTATGCTGAAATCAAATGTCCATGGTTGTTTTGCACCTGAGCCACTATGCTCCAGAGTTTATATACATTCTTGTCCATTTTTTTTTTGAGCACCCACAATTATCAATATGTGTGTATTTTATATATATATTTAGATACACAACATGGAATTTCTATGCATATGAATTAAAAAAAAAGCCCTCTCAGAAGAACGGAGTACACTGTTTAAATACATATTTGCAAATTAAAAGAAATGGTAGATTGTACTAAGGTGCACTACAAAAAGAGCATGTGAAAGTGATAAGGTTCTTATTTTCCACAAGCCTTTACACCGAAAGTCTGCAGCTGACCTGCTTCACAGACACTAACTCTGCTCTGCTCTTGCCAGTTAAAACCCAAAGACACTTCAGCCTCTTTGCTATGTTTTTTAGTTAGGTATTATCTTGTGAGATAATTCTATTCCTTGTTAAAGAAGACGAACACCTCACAGAAGTTTAGTAAGTACGAACTTTGCAACTGTGGGGTTTCTGCTGGGCACCATCCCCTGCTTTTGGGCCAGAGCACCGTCTCCAGACTCTGATCCCTGCACCTTGAGAAAACAAGAGACTGAGATGTGCATAACAAAGAAAAGGAGTGTGTTGTTCACAACTGGAGAAACAATCTGCAGGCCACGAAGAAAATTTTCAATTCTTTTAGGGGACTTTAAGTGTGACTCTATTGCACTACAGTTTACAAGCTGAGGAGTCAGTCAAGTTACATCACATACCTGGAGACATAGGAGGTGACTGTGTGTAAGTAGTAGAAGTAACAAAATAGAAGGCTAAAGACAGGAAAAGAAGACGAGCAAAGGTAGGGTGAAATGAGACGTATTTTTGCAGATTCCCTCATGTGAAATCAAGCTACTGTGCTGATCCATCCGTTGTTACAAAAGTGCACCTTGTTACCAGGCTTCCACATGTAAGAGGGGTAGGACACAACATAGTAAAAGAGGCACATAATTCACATTACTGTCTGGTCTAGTCAATTGGCTTAATTAATCTAGCTCTGCAACTGGCCCTAATGAAAATAAGATACATAAATTTGTTTTGCTTAGGCAAATGGTGGCCCAGGAAATTAAACCAATTTTAATCTAAATCAGAGCCCACTGCAGTCAAAATGTATTTTATTATCTCTCAACAGAAGCCACCAGAACTTTTGAAGGTGTCAGTAGCCTCAGGAAAAGTAGGATACCTAGAATCTTGAAGAGCCTGGATTTATAGAAATATTTTGCAGTAGATAGTGAAACTTATATTAACCAGGAGACAAAAAAAAAATCTTATTCTGTGCTGAAATATGTCTCTGTCTTATTACAATCTTTATCTCCCCAAATAAAGTTCTCCAGTAGGCACAATTCTAGTTTCTAATCTGACTGAGTCAATGACTCAGTCTGTGACCTTGGGCTAATCACTTGACCTTTCTCTGAATCAGTCAAGCCAGCTGGAAAATTGGGTGAAAACATCACCTTGCTGAAAATCAGATTCTGCACCTAAAATTAGTTTTTCTTCAGAAAAAAAAAAATAAACTGCAGAGAAGAAAATAAATTATTATTTATCCTGAACTCTGGGTTAGAAGGCCAAACTAATAATTTCCAGTGTTCAGTCTGTAATGATACGATGTTTTCCCCATAAATACCATGACACCATGTAAGGCTATTCATATAAATAGTCTGCAGTTACTTTGAAAGTGAAGTTTATTCATACACATGCAGTTTTTTAAAGAGGTATGTCAGTTCAACCTTTCAGCATTTAAAAAGTCGGTGTTCTTAATGTCTGAAATAACCTTGCAGAAGGAAGGAGAAAATGTGAAGCTTATTAAAATTTATCTAATTCACAGCAAGGTTCCAAACACATTCCTATTTCAAACCAGTGATGTTCAAATGATAATAACCAGGTTTTCAAGGTTCCCTGAAACATACAAACAAAAAATAACTCCCCCCCAAATCTTTTAATGTGATTATTAAAGGCTTAGAAAATAATATGTAATGTATTCAAGAATATATGCCCTTCAGTTGTCATCAATTATTTAACTTTCTGGTTGAATAAAAAACTCAACAGATTTTTACATGTCCTGTTCCAAACATGCCCTAAAAGTTTACTATTTGAATTCGTGAATGGAGAATCTAATGTAACCTGATTTTGTCACACATATGTTGTCTAACATGGCAATTAGAGTAGGGGGGGTATAATAATAGTCATAAAAAGTAAATAATATTTCAAGTACCCACAGCAGACTGAAAAATGGCCTGTTCTAGCCAATAATAGCTCTTGATCTTTTATTTTGTGTCCTTCTTCAGTCACAACTTTTATTTCAATTTTGCAGTAATAAAAAGTCGAAAAGTTAACATTTTCAGCAAATATCAAACCAGTGTTGTTTTGAAAATTCAAATATGAAATGTGTAATATCCCCAAAACAAGAAAATTTATTCGTACATTGTGGATCTAAACTGAAACACTTCAATTTCTCACAATATGGCAACTAAATGCATTTCCAGTTCCTTTATGCTAGAATGGGTGCAGACACTTGTCTAGATTATATTTCTTTTGAACAAGTGCAATTAAGTCACTAAGATCTACAATAGAAATATAAGAGGTTTGTCCCCAGGGGGGAAAAAAATGGAAAAAAAAAAGTTTTGTGCAGAAGCAATGGTCCACATTTTTCATTTGCCTTGGATATACAGAATAGCTGACAGCAAAACACATCAAAGTTTTAGAAGATAAACACTATCAACAACATCCCCAAGAGAAACACTTGAGAGTTCAACTTATACCTCAGACAGAAATTGTGACTCAGAAGCCATATGTAGGTGGCCTAAATTCTACCTAAGTGAATCTACTTGAAATGTTGATAATGTCTCTGGCTAAAATATCTGAAAATTTGTGTGGAATTGTTAAAAGACAGTAAAGGAACTCAGGTGTAGTTTAAGGTGATCTTAGGTGGGGATGTAAATATGATTATTCATCCACTACATTAATTCCAGTATAGGTTTAGAAAATAAATGGTTTAGCAAAGCTTTTTCAGCAGATGTCCTCATACTGATTCTATCTCAGAAGTTTACTCGTGCTCTTGTTCTAAAGTAAAATACTACTTTCCCTGAAGTTAATGCATTCAATCGCTATGATACACGAAGAACCATATCCACAGGAAAAAAAGAAGGTGTTCAGGATCTCCTCATGTGAGGTTCATAGGACAGGACTAGAAGAGTGAACATTCAACAGTCTCTCAAATAATTTGGTTTTCAGTTTCAATATTAAAAGTATTGCAGAAGTAGTTTGTTGAACTAATATAAAATTTGAAGTATTTTACTTCATATAAAAAAACTCTTACTGAGATTTATTGACCATAACAGTCTAATATTTAGTGTGGCTTTGCTTCCCCCAATAGTAATCTCTTACTTTCAGCAATAAATCTGTGTGTTGGTATCCTAACAAGTCAATATCTAGTTAAAATTAAACACAGATAAAGTAGTTTGAATTATACACATTTCTACTGCCTTCATTTGCCAGCTAAGCAGCTGATTCTGCCCTGATTATGTAAGTGGAAAAACTGTGTTCTTTTAAAAAATTTTTAAAGAATTTGGAAAAATATTCCAACTAGTTTTATTTACCTTTGCATTGCAAGAAACACAAATCAATTTCTAATGTGCTTTAAAAAAGCCCAACCTTCATTAAATGGGAGAGGTTACTTTAATATTTTAAAGAGATGACTTCCATTACAAAGTAGAAATTATTTACAACTTGTCTTGCCCTCTATGCAATATAAAATGGAGCTGTATAATACTGAGAAGCAAAAAGTCTTTAATGTGCTCACAGTATTTTAGCCACTGAATACTGAGTCTTATCAGAAATGTTGATTTTGTACATGTAAAACCACTGAATATTACTTTCCTCCTTACTTATATTTTAAAAAACAGTGACTACATCTCGATTAACCTTTCTATAATTTTATTACATCTCTCAGATATATTCACAAGAGCCTAATAAATAGAAGAATTTAAGTCTGACCCCAAGTGACCAAAACCAATTCCAATCACTCTGATGCCTCAAGGTATCTAAAAGACATCATACACATGACCTTTAAGAATTGATCTGCTCTGGGGAGTTTCTTACCAATGGTTGCTTGCCTAACGTGAACACACTTCTGCATGTTTGTATGTGCTAAAGAGTTATATAGCCACCTAGTCCGTGCTCTCTGTTGAGATACTAGGGGAAAAGAGAGAAAAGGAAAATTTGGGCTTATCTGCACAAAAGAGAAAACTAAGAAATCGCTCCTTCAACTCACATCTGTGGGGGGAATAGCGCCTCTGGTGTCACTGCTGAAAGTCCTAGCTTGTATTTTCTTGTCCTTGCCCTATTCGCTTCAGCTCAGGGTCTGCTCTCTTATGGCCTCGAACTGACCTTAGAAAACATGTTTTGCCAGTATCTCGGTTTTTGGTACTGCTGCACATATGTAAGACTACTATTCACTGGCTAGGCTGGGCCCCAAGGTGTGAGTGCCACCAGAAGATCCATCATTATGTCATTCCTGACCCTTTCTTCCAGGTGCTATTTGTAGAAAGAGAAGTAGCTCCTAGTCCTTGTGTTGTTCAGTGTACATGACATGCATGGCTTAGCATACCATATAAATAAATAATGTTTGATTTAAAAAACAAAAAAACAAAAAAACAACAAAAAAAAAAGATTAATATATTCACAACTAATTATGAAAACAGACAGATTAAGACTTTCATGTTCAAGGAATATGACAGCAATCATGATTACAGATAATATATTATTTGATACAATTATTTTGGTGAATACCTTAACTCTGTAATCAGCCTCTAAGTTTTCCACAAATGTTAGATGTTCCATATCAATAGTTTGTACTTGCAAGCCATGTTTCGTCCTGTGCTTCAGGAAGATGTTTAAGCACATATTTTCAGGTAGGTAATTTATTTCATTAAATTTAAATGAGAGTTTGCATGTGTTTAAATTCACTTTACAGAATCAGACAACTGTTTAAATATGATTCTTCATATAGTAACATATTTCAGGAACTTTTGATAAAAATAAACTGAAATGAAAAAGTGAAATCAATATAGTTAATCCAGCTGAATATAACAGAAAGAGTACTTTATTCTCCAAGTAAAAGAAGAGCAGTTCTTTAGATTCTTATTGTTTTTGTAATTACCATTCTGCCATAAAACATCAGATAGTTATCCATTGTTAAAAATGTAGGTCATGGGGCAGTTTCTATTGATGTTACTCTTGTTTATTATTGTAACTTATCTTTCACCACAGAAGACTGCTGCTATCAGAAAATCAGTTGGAGAGGATCATCTGACTGAGGGTACGAACTGAAGATGAACAAAAACAAGGCTTGAATTATGCTGAAGAGAAAGAAAATAGCTTGAGAGTCAGAAGCCATGTTTATCATAATTTGCAACAGGAAGTATACATCTTCAAGTTGTCAGGTCAGTCTATGCTCCATAATTGTTCCTCAGTTCCTCATTGATGGTAAAGTCTAGGGGACCATCCCTGAGAAATTTTTTCAATGCTCCCAAGTTCTGTTGTTTCCACCAGGAAGCTGTGATCTAGTGCTCATCACTGCTTTTACCATTGTTCGGCTGAACTAGAGTAAATCTGCCCACCCAGTCCTGTGGTCATTGGCACACACCAGACCCCAGCACATGCCAAATTGGCAGCGTGTGTATGCCGTGACCGTGGCCCTGTGAACAGCTCCTGACCAGTGCACCCGAAGAAAAAAGTTCCAAAAGTGTCATAATCCTTATATTCAGGATCCCCATATTTAGGGGACCAAAACTCTGATTTAAGTACAGTTAGAAAAACAACAAAAAATCACTTTGTTCCTTTGACACTAAGATATTTTCTGTATTAAAAAGTTATTGGTGCAGACTTCTGTGAGTGTGGTCTAATATTGCAAAATGGTTTCCTAGGGAAATTAAGGACCATTAGAGACGTTGCTCCCTTATCCTGAAGATGCACACTGTGTTCTGCTTTCTCAGCTGAGCTAGCCCAAACCTATCATTCCTCTGGATATCTTTCAAACTAAAGCACACAACTCTGCTCATTTTCTCCGAAAGAGAAGACAAGAAGGCAAACACAAGACAGATGTTATTCCTTCTGTTTAATTTAGTACACAGAGTGTTGTATAAGAACCTGCACAAGCATTACAGACAACACCATTACTAATGGGTCTAATTTTACAGTACCTTAAAAACACTGGTTTAAGAAGTGCTCCATGGGATAATAAGGTACCCCTTATCCATACCTTTCAATCAGTGACTCAAAAGTCCAGGAAATAAAGTAAATAGAAGTCAGGTAACAGAAGTTTCATATTCTCTGTACCAATATAAAAGCTGTTGAAAAGTTCATGTGTTTTCAGATTATGCCAGGGTGTCATTTGTCTTTGTTTGGCACCATTCTCTAGTAAGCTTGTCTTTTCACTGTATAAATGGTTCTGATGCTGTATTAGCACAGGGGACTAAACAGAAGCAGATGTATGGTACTATCCATGCATTTAAAAGCACAACCTATTTCAGCTGATGTCAAAGGAGCTTTCCCACTATCAAAACAGAAACAGGATCTGACCATAACAGATAGCTATATTCCACCTGTAGCAAGTAGAAATAAATCTACAGCAACGCCATTATCAATACATTTCACTCTGAATTTACACTGTTGTCTGTGAAAGCAGAGCTTTGTTCTGCTTTTTACCCTCTGGTTTACTTTATGTGCAGTAGTGAGAAGCATGGCTAAAAGAATTTTATATAGCTAGGATCACTACAAGGCGGGTATGTTTTAAATGCTTTCACATACAGGTTTTATTTCTCAATTTATTGTAATAGGATTTGTTTCCTGAAGTGGAAGTTTAACAATTAACAATTAACAATTAACCAGTTGACAATTAAATCACTTGCAGATGATACTGTAGAAATGGAAGAGTTTTTTTCTTTCTTTGTTTCTTTTTCTGGGGATCTTTTTTTGTTAGTCATAGTGAAAGGAAGTACACATTAGACCTTTCAAATATGAATACTGAATCCACCTTTTGATTTTAAGGCCTATTTTCATTTAGTGCAAATACAAAAATTCTAGTAACACATATCTGAGTTCTGCACCTGCCTTGACAGCAGGGTAGCCTTTTTTTCATTAATTAGAATATATAAGACTAGGTTCAAGACACTTATAAAGAGCTAGAAACTTCATTCAAAGAAATCTAACATTAAAAGGACAAAATAATAATTTTTGTACAGCAGTTTTCAGCAATACATTTTATGTTTGAAGCTATTGAAAAGCTTCTTCCCTTTAGCCAACTAGTGTCAGCATTATTAACAGTAATGTTTATATGGGACAAACTTATTGCAGTGACAAATTATCTAATTTATGGTAGCGTCCAGAAGTTACCTTGTTATAAAACTTACAAATTATGCCAATTATTCATCACTTGCTTATAATACCTTTAATACCTTCCTGACACACAATATAAATTTATTCATAAAATATATTATTCTATTCTCCACACCACCCCTCCATATTTCATTGAGAAGCTGTCATCATTGTGGGTAATGTGTATGAGTCCTAGGTTTTTGAAGTTTTAAAGTCTTCATACTGTAAGTAAAGCAAGGAATTAAAGCTGTGTCTGGTCAACCTATAAAATCTGCATATTAATATTTCAGTACAGATTAATNGCTGTACCCCGAAACTCTCTCTCCTAATAGAGAGATTTCCAAGAACACTTGGAAAATTAATGTATGTCACTGACAATCGTACATGTTTTGCATTCCCTGAAACAGGGCAGTGCTTTAGCTGAATTTCATATCTATCCCCAAAAATTACATGACTCAAACAGTTGGTTTGGGTTCAGTGGAATTCAGGGGGTTTCCAGGAGGCCGAGTTTCTGCTGTTTTCTGTACCAGTGTCTTCTGTAAGGATAGAAGGAAGAAGCACAGATTGGTAGCTGTCCTAATTTTGGGGACATGTTGCAAATAAGTAAAGCAGCACCAAAAGCCAATGAACCATAATGATTCTGCTCTTCTATCAACAATGACATTTTCACTGAAACCCAGAGGAGGAACTATGGAACAATATAAAAGATTATAAATCCCTACAATGCGCACAACCAGACTTTTGCCGCATTACCCTAAGTAATTCATCTGCTGAGAAATACATCATTCTCCTGCACCACACAAATAAATAGCAGAAGTTTTCCAATACAAAAGTAGAATAATGGGACCATATATGGAACAGAGTTATTTACTTATTTTACAAGTAAAATAAGCAAATATTATGTTTGTAATCATCATAATATAATAAGTAAACGTGATGGCTGGCTTTCCTGCTACACCCAGGGGGTCTTACTTTCAGTCTCCCCAAAATTCTGCATAGCTGTAGTATAGGTGCCTTGCAGGCAATTGTGGTTTACAGATTTTGAAGACAATCTGTGAAAATATCTCTCAATATTTATTTATAAACATTTTAATTCCAAGTTCCTAGTGTGCTATGCTGTTTCCAAAGGTAAGATCTTTGAGATTTTAATGGTATACACATTCAATGCATAAGTTGCCAAAATACATTTACTCTTTTATTTAATTTTACATTTACTTTTATTTAATTGATTATTGAAAGAAACTTGGCACAAGTAGATTTATTCAAAAGGCATTCTTAGAGAAAGGATTGGTGTGTAATGGTCTGATCCCATGACACCGAGGACACTGGCAAATCATCCTTTCATTTCAGGGATACTGGATCAGACCTCGGGTGAGTAAAAGAAAAAACGCTATCTATTAAAAATGATATACTGCAGAGTAATTACATGTTCCTGTAAATGATCCAATAATTATACCAAGAAACTCCAAAAATAGTTGCAGTTTCAGATCCCATGATAAAACGCTTCTTCAAAATGAAAAGTAATCAAGATTATATCCCGTAATTTCATAATACTGATTGCTTTGTCCTTAAACTTGCAATATATATTTATGTTGTCACCACAACTGAGCAGGTGCTGAAAGATAATTTCCAGGAATATTCCTTTGCAATTTATTAAAATACACTCTAGCACATTTAAGTTTCTTTCTATGTTGTTTCTTATATATTTGTCTTCCTAAGTACCAATCTTAATACAAGTAGAACTTTAATTACTAGCTGTTGCCACAGCTTCTTGCATTTTTAAATGAATATGCTCCATTGTAATAACTGATATATGTTCTAGAAGTACGTTTGGTGGATGAATTCAGAGGAAAAAATAAATTTAAATAAAAATACTATTTTAAAATGTAAATATGGAAAATAGAATTAGGCTATTTAATTGCTGAATGTTAAGTTCAGACAATTTTGAAAATGAGTTGGATTATGAGTTTAGAAGAGATACACAGGTTAATCTATACTATTAAGCTTTATCTTAGCCTCCAGCACAGGATGACCACCAAACTAATTTTGGAAAGAGTCTCCAGATTGAGTTAATTCCAAAACTGTGCTTGGAGTGCATTTGAAGAGTGCTACTGACTCATGCCAAAACCCTTTAAATAATTTAACCATTTAATGGTTGAACCATTTGAATAATTTAACAATTTAAATTAGAAAGTTCCAGTAGCTGGAGGCATGCCCCAATGGTGTTTAATTTACCAGAACAGACATAGACTTAAGGCTCACAAATCTGCCTTCACAGATGATGACCAAAGAGCACTATTGTGTGTTACCACAGCCTCCTTGAGAAGTGTCACATGCATTTTAAAATAGATAGAAGTGCAAAATGGATGTGCTAGCACTTCACAAAATTACAGATGATCTAAACATTGCTTTATTTGGCTGCATAGAAGTTACCATGGATTTAGAATCTGATATTAGACTGTGGCTTCCCAAATTATATTAGAAAGCAAGGAAACTAGAGGGAAATTACACTTTACCCTGTCAAACATCAGTCTCTCCCATTCTTTATGTAATGGGATTCATCCTTGAATGGAAACACATAGAGAGCAGATTACTTTAGTTTCCAGAACAGAAGCTACCACATGCTATCATTCCAGCACAATAATATTATTGAAATGAAAGGGTAAGGTTTGGGTCTATGTGGCTGTATCAAGAACAATGACAATGTCTGCAGCAAGTGACATGTACATGTATGCACAGAACATCCCATCTAAGGGATGCTGATGATTACTGCTGATCACCGCATCCAGCAGCTTCTGTACCTTGACCTACTTACTGATGCACTGGTGTGCTAAATCCTTGTCACCACCTGTGCTTCTGTATATTTCAGAGGACAGCTGCTCAGGGCTAGAGCACACATATCCCTTATTAATCACTAAAAAACCTACGTGAGAACTCCTGAAGAGAGGAAAACAAAAAGCCCATGAAATGTCATGACTGGTAACTTGTAGGCTGTATAGCCTCTCAGAAATCAAACAATATCAGACTGTTTCTAGATATCTTACAATGAACCAAAGGTCTCGTGCACACACACAGAATAAATTCTTGACAGGAACACCAATATATTACTGGGGGGACAACAATATGAAATTCTACATCAATAGAGGCAAGAACCTAAACATTTTGTCTGGTGAGCAGTACTGACAAAATAGCATAAGAAAATTCTTCTTATCAAAGAATTTTATTTGCTCTACATAGCAAGTAATGGAAGGCAGGCAGCGTCCAAATTTTTCATTTATTTTTGTTTTCTGAGCAGTATCTAGTTTCTACTCCTGATTTCTTAAAGTAAAGCAGCTGTTTGAAACTCAGTCAGAGATGTGGATAGAATAAACTGTCTTCCCAGAGAGATTTTAGATTCTTAGGTCCTCCTTTTACTCATTTTCCCTGTCTGTAAACACAAATAGCAAACTGTGTCCATACTAAGGTTAATGTATTAATGAGAAGTTTGAGGTCCAGTATTGCCATCCTTACTTTTTCTCCAGTTCCCACATTTTTTGCTCCTGGACCTACTTCACGAACCTACAGGAGAAGAGATCAATATAAAGTTTTTCAAAGGGAGGACACTTATAATAAGAGTTTTAGAGACTTGTTTCTAAAACTGTCCACAGAGAAGTTGTGGATGCCCCATCCCTGGAAGTGTTCAAGGCCAGGCTGGATGGGACTTTGAGCAACCTGCTGTAGCGGGAGGTGTCCCTGCCCGTGACAGGGGGGTTGGAACTTGATGATCCAACTCTAACCATTCTATGATTTTATGATTCTAAACTATACTGTATTTTTGCATCTGTACTATTGAATACTATAGACAAGACTTTACCCGACACTTTTTGATAAATTAGTTATAGAGGCAAGATTAAGTAGCACGGACCTGCTACACAAACATCACATTTGCTCTTCGTTAATTGTAATCTTCAAAATAGATTCAAATCCCTGAAGGCTTGGCAATATGATAAATAAAAAAGACAGACATGGACTTTAAGAAAACTGTTGATGTTTTATCAGTAAAACTACTAGTGTATGAGATTGCAGCAATAAAACAGTGATTTTAAAACTTCGTTTGATCTAAGGCAAACTTGAAAAAGATAAGAGAGAATAAAAGCTTCAGGATGAACAGATGGATTTTGTAGGTAGGATTAGTCTCGTTGATTTCAGGCATTTATGTCTTAGCTGTTTATTTGATGGAGATAAATACTTTTAGCATGTAATCACCTGACACATCTTAGGCATCTCCTTTAGGATACATAAATACATACACAAATGTGATCCTTCCTCTTCACTTCCCATACAGTCTAAGTTATGTAGGTATCTAACATCAACATCATTTGATTAAATGTAGGTACATAAAAGGAATCAGGAAGATCCTACCTTACATATCTGTGGATAAAAGCTACTCAATGAGATTATAAAATGCCCAACATTTGAAACATTTCTAGCAATTCTAGTGCATTCTAGTGCATTTTGCATTAAGGCTTTTATAGTCTCAGCTTAGAGATCCCTATAAAGAGGTGGATCCTGACTTCCTTTTTTCCAGGGAAAGAATAATTTTTCAACTGAGAAAATGTACTTTTTTTTTTTTTTTTTTGTCTCCTAAAGAACTGCAAAATCTCTGCCTGACTAGTCACTCATTGTTGAAGAATATGTAATTTATCAACATGTGAGAGGCCATTATACCAGCAACAATCAGAAAATATAACAGGAAGGTGGAATTAAATTAAAAAGCCCACCATTTTTTGGTATGGACATTTTTTGTTTTATTTTGTTTTCCAAAACTCATTAATATTCTCATTAGGTACATTTATTCTAATATGGTTGGCTGTGATTCCACCTCAAAACAATATTTTACATTAATGGCAATGTACCCTGCAATGGTGGCAATACAAGAATTGATATTATTTTTATGATGCATTCATTAGGTTACCTTATGCATTGACATCAGTATGGAAATCAAAAGCAGCAAAATAATGTTGATCGGCTGCTTTATATGAATGTCATGCTGCACTTATGCAGAGGAACATTAATGTCAATGCCAAAGCCACACTGCATATAATATCAATATTGATGTCCTTGTGAGCCTTGTTTCTTATTCGTGATGCAAATAATGTGTTCAGAAAAAATAAAATACTATTTACAGTGCAGCCATAATGACTAAAAAGAAAATAACAATGATGTGAGGATAAGTAACACAGCTGTAACCATGGTAACATTGCAGAGTGAATAATTCACAGCAAATAACATACTTGATGCAGTTAGCTTCCTTTTGCTGCAGTGGAATGACTGCTAGCAGACTGCAATTTTCTCTTCAAATGTACTTCCAGCTCAAAAGTACCTGGCACATTCATGAATATTTTGTATGTGATCCTCAATATCTTAAAATTAAGTTGGTTTGGTAGCTGTGGCTGGAGACCAAACAATTTTTTTATGCTGCCTGATCAGATGAGTATCTATTCCCAGGAATTTAATCCAAGCTCCACTGAATTCAGCAGAAAGATACCTGTTATATTTAGTTGGAACTGGATCAATAAGGAGGAGAGTTTGAATATATCTGTTTATGATGAATGATTTTTGCTTACAGAATTGAATAACTAGCCATAGAACTGAGGGCTTTCTATTAAAGAAAGAACATACCTTTATTTCTATCTGTACATAGACAAGAAAGGTATGTTCTGATTCTTTGACATAGTTAGGAAATACCTTTTCAACACACCTCTAGATCCAAAAGTTAAATGTGAAGTGGATTGGGAATGGTGTGGTGAAAAATCCACTGGCTAATGTTGGCCTAGCATGCACGATTAAGTTGCATAAACTTCAATAGTCAACAGCACACCAGGAACAGTTAAGTTAGCATCCTATTCAGCTGTCTTTAAGTTCCTGGCCCCGGTGGGTGCTCATTTAAAGCTGGACTAGCTCAGGTAGCAGCATTGACAGCACTAGTTCACTACAAAGTCCCCATCCTGTGGATCTTGGCCAGGAGGCTCAAACACTCTGCTGTCATGCTATCCTTCCCTTCTTTAATCTGTCTTTCTGACTGCCCCCATGGCTTTGTATGCAACCTTAAACTAAGTAGTACTAAAGCCAACTCAGAGAGGCAAACTACTGCCCGATAAAGGACAGATAAAGTTTTTCTCTGTTTTCACCATCTATGTCTTTTTGTCATTTCTTCCTTTCTCCTTCCTCACTTTCCCACACCTCTACCTTCTCTGTCTCATCCTCTGCTGGAAACTGGAGAAGGGATTTGTAAGGGTATTGGTTGGAGAATATTGCTGAGCATTTTGCTCCAGCACATGCCAGAGTCTTTGAAGATACAGTGTGACTTAAATAAAAATCAACTTGCCATGTGAGAAGATTTTATATGATTACTTTTGCAATTACAGATCAACTATTTTGCAGTACAGCAAAAAGGGTTCCTCAAAAGTCTCTAGGTTTTATTTTACTATTAATTAAAAAGTTTCACCTGTTACAAGCCTAAAATACAAATAAATATTTTTCAATACATTATTTCAAAATTCAGATGCTACTGATTTACTGAAATTACATCTTGCTTAGGTGATTCAGAGACGCAGTAATAGAAATGAAAGATTTATAGTTTGGATGCATGAAAATTTCAACAAAAAAAATGAAATATTGGGTTTGGGATTTTCTGAGTTTCTTGTTTGCTTGCTTGTTTTTAACTTTCATTAATAGATTTTTTTCCCTAAAAACAATTTTAAATTTTCTTTTAAGATATTTTTCAGTTGGCCATTGAATAATCAGTCATTTAATTCCAGATGCCAACTTATGTCCTATAGTCTTGTGAATCATTCTGCATACTTATTTCAAAATATAATGTGATTTTAATAAGTCTTACTCTGCACTAAAGTAGGATCTGAAATACAGCTACCTATGAACAGATTCAATTTGAAGGCAGAATAACTTCACTGTTGTATATGATCCCAAAGATTCTGGGCAACCACAAATTTAGCCCTGGTTACAACAATTTTTTTGTATTGTTTATGGAGCTTTTTCAAAATTACCAAAGATAGCTACAAGCACAATCCAAATATCCTCTGAAGTTTACATCCAGAAAAATCATTTTGGTCAGACTTCATTTTAAATACTCAAATGATAACTTGAGTCACAAAGACAATAGATTTATGAATAAGAAGATAGACATACTCATTTCAGTGGTGTTCAGTGACAGGACAAGAGACAACAGACATATCTGAAGGACATAAGAGTCCATTTGAACAAAATAAAACCTTTTTTAATGTAAAAGTGTTTGATCACTGGGACAGGTTGCCCCAAAAAGATTTTAGAATCTACATCCTTGAAGATACTCAAAACATATATGGATAAATTCTGGGGCAATCTACCCTAGATGACCCTGCTTTGACAAGGAGAATTGGGCGAGATGATCTCCAAAGATCCCTTCCAACCTAAAATGTTCTTTGCTTTTGTGATTCTGTGGCTGAAAGGATGTTTGTTAATGCATAACCAGCATTCCTAACTCTTAGTTTATTCTAGCAATGTGGCAGTTCTTAGTATTATTACACAACTTATTTTTCTCTTTTTTCTTTTGTAGGATTAACAGCACTGGAAGAAATATATCATGCAAGAAGTCTTTTTCAATGCTCACAGTACAAGCAAATGCTTCCCACTTATAGAAGGATTAGTTGGATCTCTCAAGAGAGTTTGATAATGCAACAGTTACAGTTCGGAGTTAATGAACCTATACAAATTCCAGAAACAAGTGCGTATTACTAAACTAGGTACATGAAAAATTTTTAAAAATGCAAATTCTTCAAGGAAGTATTCATAATTTGTCCCAAGGACTCCTAAGTTAGACCATGGTAGACCCATCAACAACAGCAACAAAAGGTGGTTTTTTTGCCCTGTATCACTAATATCATTCCTAAAAACTTCAGCTGACTTAGCCTGAATTTTGTTGGATGTTTGTACCAGCTGTCCCATCACTTTGTATATAGCATGGAGCGTGCCAAGGAGCATAGTAATATGCCTTGCCCATGGAAGCAAATGACCTTGGGAAGGGGTTCAACCACCAACTAGTGTGCTTTTAACTTCCTTTGAGAGAACTGGCTCTGTGAGGACTGTAAGAAAAACCAATACCTTCACAGCTAGAACCAGGTTAAACTGTCACGGAGTTTAAAGGACTTTTATACCTATTCTGCTTTTTACAAGGATAATACTTCTGTGCTCTCAAGTTTGCAACTGTACTGATCAGCAAATTTCCTGCATATACGTAGAGGCCAAAGAAAGCTCTGATACATGGGGGGACACCAGCTGGGCTAAATAAATCATAGAATTGGAGTCTGGGGGAAGTGGAGGAAGAAGCAATGTTTCTAACTATTTTTGGCTCTGCTTGTAATTAATCTACCATTTTACCTCATAAAGCACTTTGTAAAATTTTGTACTGATCACTGAATATCAACAGATAGATTTAATTTAACCAACATTTGAGATTTTTAATTTATTTTAATAAAGAGATAGTCTGTTTACTGTTTTAATTAGTGACTAAGCTCTTGGCTAGCATAAGAAAAGACTGTAAAAAATTGATTAACCCAAATTTCTTGCAAGATAGATTTTCATTCTTTCCTTTTTCTATGTGCAAAAGACATCAGAGAATTTTTCATTTGGCAGATTGAAGAGTAGTCTAAAATTAAATGAAAATTTCTGCATATATATTATGCTTTCTGATGCTGCACCATGTGAAATGACTGAATATCAGTCATTGTGCGAGTCTTCTTTTCTCCAGATAGCTTGGATTTCTGATAACAAGACAGCTAATTTTTTAGAGGTGGGTACTTAGGTTAAAGAAAAGCTTACCAGAGTATTCTTTTGTGTTTTCAAAATGCTATGCAAAAGTTCATTCAGTTTGTTTGCATTTGGGAACTGTATTAACTAGCTTTCATAGTTTGCAACTCCAGTGTCTCAGGTGTCATTAGTACCAGTGCTACTGCTTCATTTTTATCTTCTTTTACAATAATGATAATAATGCTGAAGCTTGCAAACATGTATTTACATTAGACATCAAATGCAAGCCTCCAGTGAATGGATTAACATATCAGGACAGTTGGCTGATGCATTTCAAGCAGCCTCTGAATTATATATGGCCCCCAGTGCCCTTATCATTAGGCAAAAATGTACTTACAGTTCATTGAATGGGACAGGATAAGTGAAATAGGACAGCTTTGCTGGCTGATTGGTAGAAGGGTGTTATGCAGCTAGATGAAATGGATTGTTGATGACATTCTGTTTTAAAGTTCAATAAATTTGTCCCCAGAGCACAGGCTGGTGTTACAAAATAATGGATTACTCAGTTGGTGGACTGTCATGGTTGTATTTAATATGGTAGAAGCCTTTATGAGATGGTCAATAGTCATAGATTTATACAGAAAAGGAAAATAGCCTTTCACTTAATGGGAAATACTTTGTCTATGCAGTATTTTAAAACAATCACAAACTTTCCTAGTCTGAATAGATGGCTGATTGCTGAAGATGCAGTTTACTGGTTCTCTTATAAAAGCAATGGAAATATAGATCAATTAAAGCAAAACACTAGACAGATAGTTAAAGAAAATGGGCAAGAAATTTAAAACTCAATATATGGCTGTTTGGGGTCTGCACATGCTTCCTTATGTAAGGTTGAATTTTCTTTTCTATTAAAACAGTAATTCAGTCTTTTTTTATATATAACAATTATAGACAAACTCATCTTTCTCAACATTCAGCTTGTGGCTTTTAGTCTTTTCATATGGAACATGTTTCCTGAGAACTAACAAGATAAACTTTTCTAAGTCATTACCTTCAGTTTATTAGAAGTACTGCATGATGGCTTTTTCTCTGGGGTTCTAGTTCAGTGATTTTATGGTGGGTTTGTTTTTGGTTTTTTTGTAAACATAAGGACACATCTAAACAAGTGGAATGAAAATAATGATAAATATTCCCAGCTTTAAGAGTAAAATCACAATAGTGATGTAATTGAATGAAAAAGAACAGTAAAAATCAAAAAATCATCTACGACACAATTTTAAAAGGAGGATGGTAGGACACTGGAACAGGTTTCCCAGAGATGAGGTAGATGCTCCCTCCCTGGAAACATTCCAGGTCAGGCTGGATGGGACACTAAGCAATATGATCTAGTGGAAGATGTTCCTGCATATTGCAGGGGGACTAGATGATCTAAAGATCCCTTCCAACCCAAACTATTTTATGATTCATGGTGTAGTTATAGAGAAAAAAATTCTGTGAGTATCTATACACCTAAATGTTTTTGCATTTTATATGAATGTACTAGATTTTATCATGTCGAGTTTGTGGATAAGTGGAACATCTTTCCTAGCCCAACAACTGACATACATTTCTATAGAGGTAAGGCCTGTAAGGAAAGATAACAAATTTTTTCAAACAAACCGATACACCTATAAAAATGAATAAGCATATACAAATCTAGATAGACTTTTAGTAACACCAGTTCATCAGTAAGACTTCTGTGTCCAAAAATTTGTTTTCCCCAGTAAAATTACTTAGTCTGTTAGAAACTGCTAATCCTTAGTAAAACTTAATTTCCTATACTCCTAAACAAAAATTACCGCAGTAATATTATTACTACATGTTACTTATTTCTGTCTTGAAAGAAAAAAATTGCATTTATGACATTCATTGAACTTCAAAGAGAGTCACATTCAGCACACCTAAAACTCATCAAACATACAACACTGAGTATTTTGTTAACATAAGCAAAATCTTGGCTTCTGTTCATGAAACTGGGGTAACAAAAGATGCAGTAAGTAGTGGTGTCACTGCTAATAATCAAAGGACCTGACTTTTACATCTTCACAAAAGAGTACAGCACTGACTGGAACTCCATCTCCAGTGTCATGTTCTGCTATATTTTCAAAACTAAAATTAAGCAAAATTAATATGAATACAAACAACAGATTTTACGTATATTTTTTTCATATTTGACCCCAGAGGAAAAATTAATGTTCATTGTTTTTCTTCGCCCTTTCTCTTGCTCCTGTATTCCCTTTGTTAAAAGTGAAGGGAAAATTAAGTACTGGCCAAGATCTTCAGTCAGGCGCTAAGCAGACTGATGAGTAGGGAGAAAGAAAGATGGTGCTATTATCACCCTTTTTATCTAACAGTTCAAGAAGTGTTTCAATATGCTAATTGTGGTACTGCTTGTTGCTCGTCGAGTCTGCACCTTGTACTTTTCTGTTGCTGCATTAAAAAAGAAAGGATGGAAATCAAGCTTCAGACAGGACTCAAGGTCTTCCAATGGTTCTTGATTTTATGATTCCCCAGTATCTGTGAAATCATCCTGTAGTTAGGTTGTTGCTACTGCAAGAAAGAAAGGAATTTGAGATTGCCTGACTCCCTGGCCAAAAGAAGCAATTGTCTTCAGTGTCAGAGTTATAAGGGTAGCAAAATGGAAGAGATTTTACTGCTGACTTCACCTTTGGCATAGCTTTGGGTAGCTGCAAACACCAAGAGGATAGCGTAGCTGCAGCAACAGCTAAGGATGGAGAGTGCTGCACTGAACCAAGGCAGCAGTATTACTCTGCTTTGTCCTTACCTCTGACAGCAGGGACAGCAAGCCCTTCTCTTGGTTCTTCTCTTAGCTGTGTATTTTGTCTCTTCCCATGACAACAGCAGCTTAGTCTCAGCCTAGACCTAGGCCTTGGAGCAACAAAATTAGCATTTGCCTACACTTTTCTATACCTAATTTAGGTAGGCTGCATCATGGGGTTGAATGAGATATGATATGCATCTGCCTTGACCTATCGGTTTGATTCTCTGAGTCTTTCCCTTTTAACAAAACATGTCTTTTATACATTCCTAATAACCTGAGCTCATATAACTAAACTTTGTGCCTAAGGTGAAGTTAGGAATAGTCATGTAAGATGTTCAGAAAAAGAAAAATAATAGATACCCTGAAAAATTTAGCTGTGTTCTTTCAAAACTGGATGTCTAGTCCTGCCTAGCTGCATGACTGGTGCTTTAATTGAAGTTGGTTATAATGTACACATAACTTTTAAGGTTCCAACTAGACATAACTTCTATTCCTATATATTACTTTACACAAATATATGATACACAGAGAAAAATATGTTGAAAACACAGCATACAAATATCAAATTTTATTATTATTAACAAGAAAAATAATCAAATCCAACCACCTCTGAAGCATCCTCCACAGTGTTTACATTAATATTTTGGCATGTGTCTTCTATCTATAAAGAAACCATGGATGCATACAAACAACTGGCCATAAAACAAAATCCCAAGAAGTTATCACTCTAAACTTCTGTTTAAATGAAGCTCACCCTACTATAAACAAAAATAATAACACAAAAAAAACACGTCTACCCAAACCATGGATGGATTTTACACAGGAATAAAAGTTGCTAGTGAAGCTCACTTTCATTTAGTGAGATTACAAACTACTGCAGATATTAAAACCTTGATCAAACTGATGAAAGGGTAAATGAACTTCTAACCACTGAAAGATTAAATAGAGACTGATGATACCATCAGTATTCGCAGATTTTCTTAAGAGATGCATGCGTTGTCATGACTTAAGCTGCAGTTCCACAAGGAGGATGATGGTTTCAGGGCATAAAAAGCCATAGCCACATGACAGGCAGACTATCAGCTTGACATATTCATGGTTACTGAAAATACAATTGAGGGGTTCGTTTAAGCTTAGGTGAACTTAAGGTTCACTTAGTTTTGCCAGGTGGTTAATTTTGTGTCTGGTCTGTTCTAATAGGATCATCTTCAATTTGCAGTTCCATTTTCTCCTTTTCAGTACTGCTTTGTAGGTTGGTACCGCCCTTTATATTTCCTCATTCTCAGGAAGCTGTTGGGTTTGTTCATATATTCAGGACCTCTCTTTACCTTCTGTAACACCAGCTTGATTCCTGACTCATACAACAGCAAGCCAAAGCTGGATTCTGATCCAGTGACAGGTATCAGGAGCCATCCAACCCTGAAACCCAAGTCCCTCACAGTTGTTTTCTGCAGACCCTCTTCACTGCAGACATACCTGGACTAGAGCAATCTGCTCAGACTGGGAATACAAATGTCTGCGTAAAGAATTATTGTTGGGAATCATATAACGATTGTCACTACAGAGCCATGTAGATATGTAATAGAATTGAAAAAGCATAGGCAAGAAGACTAGGAACAGTGAACAGCTCTCTACGCTTTGGCTATTTGAGAGAGAAACAGGGCACAGGCTTAGTCATCCATACTGCTCAATGTTAGCACATCCTCCACCATAGTCTTGGGTCTTTTCTTGCTGAAAAGAGTCTGTCAAGGCAGCACAACCCAGCAACTCTTCTAAGTAATCAATATGAATAAGATCTCCACATCTTTTGGAGCAAAAATAATTTAATTCTATGGCTGTGAGTCACACTGTGACACCTGGCCTGAGGACCAGATAGTGAGCCCTGGTTCATTTAGTTCCTGAAGAGGAACGGATGTTTCAAGCTTCAAGTTTCCCTAGCATGTGTCTACCACTGAAGAAGTTGTTCAGCATCTTGGAACATTCAGGAACACCTTTCAGTGTAAAAGCAAATAGTCTTTGACACTTTAGCATGGAACTGCAGCTGCAACTCAAGTCCCCACAACAACTCTGCTTTCAAACCTTCACTATCTTAATTTCAAATCTCTGCATAATTGAATAAATTATGCACACATTTTCCTATAAACTTCTATTCTATTCTATTCTATTCTATTCTATTCTATTCTATTCTAAACCAGACGCAGCTACTGAACTGAACCATCAGATTTACCTATTTGGATGAACTGAAAATGCTGAAGAAATACTTCTTTAGGTTATTGTCCCCTTTTATTTACAGTATAATTAGAGTAACACATGTAATCTCAGACAGAGATTTTCAAAGTTGACTCGTCATTTATAAATTAAATTTCTACAGAAATGAAAGGAAGCTCCTCAATTCCTTGCTGACCTTCAGTCGATGAGAGTTACATGGTTTATTCCAGATGGTCACAACTCTAATATTTTAATAATTCTTCTAAAAGCCAACTTCTGGTATTGAATGGACATGTACTGTTCTTGACTTGAGAGGAAGAAAGTACATATTCCTTAGAATAATTGTTAGGTACCATATTGTTCTAAGGTTCACCTGTTGAAATTAATTTGGATTTTTGGTACTTATTTATCTTCTTTAAAATCAAAAGGACTCATATTATTGGCTAGCTTGACTTCTTGCGCAAACAGACCTATCAACCTCCCTAGGTAATCTCCACACTAAATCTGTAATTTCTGTTTTAATTACTCTACAACTTCCATAGATACATTCAGTTCTGATGGCTTTTTAAATTTATGAGTTCACTCCAACTCTTGTGAAACCATTCCAGTTGATAACTATATTTCAAAAGCTTCCCTTGCTTTAAAACTGAATGGGCTGTGATCAGCTTTCATCTACAGGGTCTTATATATGTTTTGATGTCCCTTTGGCCAAATAGGATGCCTATGGCCTTAAGACCTGAGTGCTAATTTATTAGACCCAAATTTATTCTCCTGGCTCCTTTATTAAGGAACCATATCCATTTTTTCAACATTAATTTATGTAAAGTAGTGATATCCTCTCTGAAACCCTACCTGATATCCCCTGCTCTCTCCCAAGAAAGTCCCAAGAACTCTGATTTCCAGACAGTCTTTTAAGTATTGCATCGCACAGCTCATGTTAGGCAATGGTACAAATCCAAGTACAAATTTGTACTTGGACATTCCCTACCATTGTATACCAAAATACTTTTCAACCCCAAATCAAATCTACATCAAACTTAGCTTTGTGAGGAACATTGTATCAATTATTTATGACTAAAATACAGATACTGATCTCATTTAGTCATTCAAATGTTGTAATTTTCCTGTCATTATTATTTATGCTGAACTTTTCATCACCAAGAAAAAATACTTTCAATGATAATATTTTTTTTGCTTCCAAATCATTCATATTGTTAAGATCTAAATACCCACTTAAGCCATGTTTCATTTCAAGCAATTTGCTCAGAGGGATAGTTTAGTTCAGTTCAGTTTTGCTTTACAGAATTTCAACAATATTATGCCCAATATGCTGAAAGATACCCGTTTTGTATTACAATTAGGCAATGATCACATTACATGAGAGATTATCCTTCCCTATTTACAGTAAATAGCTACAAATTACAAGAAAATAGAAGCTCTATTCATGAATGATTTACATGCCCTGCTTCTCAAGGTTTTGTTTTATTCAAGTTGAAATTTGTGCCCAGAATATTAAAGACATATTCTAGTTTGCTGTATGTAACCAAAGCTGACTGCATGCAGGAGTTTCTTTTGAATAAGTCTTACCATGGCTATAAATTCCACCCCGTCTCTTATTTGAGGGCCAGATAGGGTAAATCAATAGCATTCCAAGATGCATATTATCTAAGGTACAATAAGATGAATGTTATTTTTAGTAGACATGAACATGATATGTTCCCATGTGATGGTTTCTTTGATATCTAGGAATGATTAAATTTCCCTATAATTAAAGGAGCAAATAACTGTGTTGTCCTGTTTTTACTTCCTACCTGAGGGCAAGCTAACTTGAACATCTTGCTTAATAAAAATTCTAAAAATTGTTTTCTACATTTAAAAACGTCTGTTTTACTGAGGAGGTCACACAAGGAATTCATTAAAAACACATTTCAGGAAAAAGTAAAAGATTTTGAAAAAACTGTTCAGCTGTAAGAACTATGGATAATGCAGTCTTTTTCCAAGGACTTGGAAACAGAATCAGAACTCTGAGGTTTGATACCTTGGCTGTGCCACAAGCTTTGCAATCCAGTACTGTCATAAATGACATAACTATTTATCAAATTAGCAAACTTTAAGTAATTTGTTTTTTGCTCCCCCCCGCCCCAACCCTCTCCCATTTATGTGTGCATTTATGTGAAACTTTGGCAGAAGAGAAAGAACTGTATCATACTGACTTCGCCAGTGCCAGCCACACTGGATCTCTTAGCTCTCACATACATTTTGAGAAAAAAGCTTGTAGAGGGACTTGAAATCTTAATTTTTCATTCTTATAGCACTACACAAACCAGTCCTTCACATTTTTTCTCAATCTAACAACATGTAACAAGGAGTCCATGCACTGCAATTTATTATCTGTACTACAACCCCTTTTCACTGTGGTAAAGATATGAAAAGTAGAGGTGAAAAACTTTTTTCTTATACAATCTCAGTAAAATATTTGAGTTGCATTGATCTGATATTCCATTAGGGCTTTGGAATTAAATAGCTAAAAGAAGGAATAATGTCCTAAATTATGAGCATTTATTAATGATCTTTCTTTTACTATGAAAATTTTGAAATCTGAAATTCTTCTGTACAGCAGGATCACCCCAAAGTCAGCTGATCAATAGTGTAATTTTTGAGGGGCCATTACACAATTACCTTTGCCGGGCTCCTAACTTCACTTAAATATGTTTTCTGAGTCTCTAATATTTAACTGGAAGTGAGCAGGGAAAGTGAACACAGAGTTAGCATTCAGTTATGCTTCAGTGTACAGTCAGAGATTTGCTAAAACCTTGAGCTCTCTAACCAGCAATGGGAAATGTAAATAAACTTGTTTTTAAATGGATTACTGATGTATGAAGCAATAATGTAGCACAACAGCACAAAATAATCTTTAAGGGTTTTTTACATCTTAGCAATAGAAAATGAGATGGGATCTAGAGAGGAAACCCATCAAAAAACATGTGTGAAAAACTGGAACATATATAACACAGGAAAATTAAGTTTTCTCCTTTCAGCATATGTCCACTTCTCAACTTTTTAATACTGAAACAGAAAATTAATTAATTAATTAAGTATGTAAGTAGAAAGCAGTGTTGTAAGTATTCAGTCTCTAGTAAGTTTGACAGTATTGATGGAACATATCTATGGCCTCCTCTAAATTCCTTACAAGACTCCCATCAAATTTAATAGTTCAGGATTAGTCTCTTGAGGTCTGACTGTACTTTTATTCCAGTATTAGATGAACACTATTTAGCTAATATGGTTTTCCACTAAGAGGATGGTGAAGGGTGGAGGGTGGAAGGGGGAGAAAGAGGAAGGAAAGAAGGAAGGAAGCAGCATTATATGGGCAGAAAACAAGGCAGACATACAAAGGAATAGAAGCATGAGCTCAGGTGCATTGTAAATTGCTTATATGCCAAAGACTGTAAAAGTCTCCACATGATAAGAAAGTATTACAGTAATGACTGAATTACAAACGTATTTTGTTTCCCCATATATCTTATATTTAGCTCTCTAAACAAATCTGTTTAAAAAATCAAGGATATTTTCAGTAAAACTAGATAAAAATAAATTCAGTCCATCTGGCTTTTAACTAAATCCTGACAAATAGAAGAGAATACATATGTTTCTTTACTGTTAAGTCTCCAGGGCAGATTTTTGGCTGCTTGGAAGCTGCTTTGTCCCATACTGCTAAAATATTCTGGGTACTGATTTGTATAATTGACCTTAGACAGATGCCATCAGGTTAGGAAATCTTTCATAGTTTCAGACCTGGGACAAGAGCCCTTTTGGATCCTTTGGCAACCAGCCTAAGTTGCAGTAGCCTTTATAATTCTCTAATTTAACGTGATGAGTTCTATATTTAAATGCATTCCTCATCCCCTTCTCATTTGATTGGTTTTTAGGGAAAGCAGCAGATATGGTCCCTTTTGAACCAACTGCCTAAACCTCAAATATTAGCAATCTGCAGCTGTATAAGAATAATAAAAACTTCCACAAAATATCAAAGGGGAATAAAATGCTGTATTTTCTGTGGATCATGAGGTATTTTGAAATTATCTTCCTTAAATCTTTTTATTCTTTCAAGTATATTGTTCTTATCTCTTCTGAAAATGTCTGACTCTCCCATAAAGACCCCATTGATCTACTGGCTCAAGAATAAAGACTAATTTCATTATAACCATCTTGTCTAAGACAGAACAATTTAATTATGGTTTTGTCACAATGAACACCTTAATCAAAAGGAAGGTTACAAAGAATTACTAAGATACAGAACAACATTCTTTACCTATGGATTCCATAGTGAATGTCTTTCTTGGATTAGCAAAACATCAAGAGATTTTTGACATTTATTAATGTTGAATTTCGTCTTGGAAATAACCCAATTTAGTTTATTTTTTCTTATTGCAAAGAAAGTAAAAATGAGTTTTCTGATAAAAATACATTTTATTTAACTAACTGCATTGAATAGGGCAACTGTATGTAATACATACATATGTAGGTATGTATGTAAACTCCAATAAAGAAGAGGAAGTTGAAGCTAAATTTTTGGTCATAAGGAAAACAACACAATCCTACTCCCAGAACTGTGTTTGAAATATCCTGCTAAATGAACTAAAACAGAGAAAAGGATGGAATATTATANACAGTTATTGCTAAAATAGTTGTATGTCTGGCTATGAAGAATGAATAAGAGAATGAACACTTTTCTGCTTGAAAAATTGTGCCTCTATTTGCCACATGAGCAAGAAAGTGCCCAACTACTTTGAATAGTAATTAAGATCATAGTGATAATTCATGTCACTAGAAACTCTGGTTTCCAGAATCTCTGTGAAACTTCAGTAACTGAAATTTATAGTCCTGCCCTTCTTCTGAAGCAATTATGAAAGATTAAAGTGGGGAAAAACTGAGGAAGAAATTGTGTAACAGCCAGTTGAGTATAGCTCTCTCCCTTAACAAAAAAAAAAAAAATCAATAATGTCCACAGACATCCAATCCTTATCTAAACCAATCTTCTCTTAATTTTCCTTCTGTTCCAGGGTTCTGTTTAATTTGCTGACATCTGGTTTATATGTACATCTATTGTGTGTGACACCACCATTACTTATAAAATACTTCCTAGAAGTTATTCAGAAGTAAATATGGCAACAAATGCTCACGTATATTTTTTGCTGAAAAATGTCAACACAATTTCAATGTAAAGTACAATCATACAGTTGTATTTACTAATATTTTACCTAATGGTTTTCAAAATACTTTTCATTACCATGAACTCTCTGTACAACTCTTACTCACAAAGGAGAGTAAACAAATCTCTAAGTACACATAGAAATGACATCTTCATTGCATTTTCAGGCATGGCTCGGAGGGAGTTCATTAATTTGGGCTAGGCAATATTTTCTTCATTAATTATATTTACAAATGTTGCTCCCAAAGATCATGTCTGAGTGTTCTTCTCACAAAGAAAATTTGATATTAGAAACAGACTTAGAAACACTGTACATCTTTTGTTTTAAAGGTGTCTGACATAAACTTACCACTGTGAATTAGAGTTCAGTATGAGTGAAAATTATATTGTGATTCACTGCAAGTCTTTAGAAGCTGCTTTGCAAAAGTAATTGTCCTTTACACATCGTCTAAATACAGAATCACAAATTAATTGTGAAACTATAAGAAAATTTAATTTACATATAATGGAATTTGTTGAATAATGAAATATTATAAATATAAATATAGAATATTATCTATTCTGTTTGTCACTCAGTTTACAGTTTTACTATATCTGCCAGAGACTCTAGTTCTATTGTACAAGGTTTTGTTTTATTACAGCTAATAGCAGCACAGTTCTCACATGGTGGAATTTAAAATTATTGGTACGTAATTTCAATCCTCCATCAGGAATTTGTCCTTGATCATTATTTCAATGATGCACTTCAAGCTACTGACCATATTACTAGCTCTGCAGAAAACAAAATAAAAAGACCATATTTTCTGTGAAGAGTTTCCAGTTTGAAAGAGCAATCATGGATGAATAAACACAGACTGATGAGCAAGCTTTTTTTAAACAAAAGCAAAATACCTTAGGCAACTTGACAGTGCAACAGAAAATTATATCCACATAAAAGGCACTGATTGCCTTCACTCACCTGTACATAACTACTAAGGATGTGTACCCATCTATCAGCTCACAAATTTCTCCTTAAAATAAAATTGAAAACTACATACTTTTAGAGAGCAAGTATCTGACTTGGATTAGATGTCTTTAAGATGACTTTTGAATTTGAATACCCATTTATTTATATTTCCTATACAAAAATCAATAAAGCCAAAAGACAGCAGCCTAACTTGTCAAAATCTTTGGGGTTTTATTAGAATTTGTGTAATCAGAAAAGCAACGGAGACTTGTTAGGGTGTTTTGAAGAGAATAATTAGTTCCTTTTCTGTATATATGCTCATATGAAACAATGAGCACCAAGAAGCAAATTTTCTGTGTAAATGAGAAAAGTATATGTTTAAGTGGATCATTAACTATCTCCAAAGACAATGATTTACATCAAATGTAAGATACTTAAGAAACAACACAGAAAGATAAAGATGCATTTGCTAATGGGAATACCCAGAGTTAACAAGTGGTAGAAGAAAAGTAGGCCAAGGACAGGAATCTAGACTCGTTATTGTTACATGGGAAAAAGAGACTAACATTTCACAGTCAAATTGATCTAAGTAGAACTGATGTAGTGCAAACTGTGCAGCTCTAGAATTAATATATTTTATAAGAGTGTAGATTCACTGGATTTTTCATTTTATTTTGGTTTTATCTAATGCAGATAAATTTCTATCTCATTGTATGTTCTGGAATCTTCAGGTTGGAAGGGCACTAAGCTTTTTCTGTACTATTTTATCCTAAGTTTATCTCATGACCTATGAGCTCTCTAGTGTCACCATTGTTTGTATAACATACCTTGGACTGAGCTAATCTGTTTGTCTGAAAGAATTTCCCACAGTGAGATAGTGTTTGATTTATTCCCAATGTTTGTACTACCAAGAAGTGACCTACACAGAACTAGGGGCTCATACTAGATATTTTATTTGGCAGTTTAAAAAATTACATAATAATTCACACTTATTTACCTGCATATTATTACAGACTTACATGAGGTCTGAGAATCACATAGTTGCAAACGCATCACATTAGTGAACTTAGTTTTATCCTCACAATTGATACCAGGTTTACACAAGTCTATTTTTGTAACCTGGCACTTTTTCCTCTCTTTTACCCACTATGTTGCTATGAAATCAAAAGCAATAGAAATATCTTCTCAATTTAAGACACAAAATAACTTTAAGTTGATATTGACTTGTTTCTTTAAAAATATTAGAAGGTTTTCATTCATTAACTAAGTGATTTGGGAAAGGACCTAGATTTAGCAAAAGACAACCTACTCAAGATGAGCTGCTAAAACAATACAGTGCCAGAAAAATTAAACAACTTCTTCATTGAAAGATTAAGATCACATTTCTCTGCTATGTTCAAGCCTCATAATATAAATTTACTTGCTCAGTTTTAGTAGTGTTTTAATAAAACTGACAGCCTGATTCTTGGGGTTTTATTGTGCAGAGGTTCTTTATTTTGACTATTAGTTTCTTGTTCGTTTTTACCCAATAGCACTACTAACTTTCACTGAATTAGATGACAATTCTAATAAACATAGATGAGATGAGAATAAAGACGTCCACTGTAACATACTAGATGTGCAAGTAGTTTGTGTCCATTATAAATCAAGCACCATCGTTACATAAAAATACACTGTTAAAGATATCTGATTTGCAGTTAAAGATTTGCATTGGTAATGCAGCCTACAAAAGCTACTAGCTTTATTTGTCTTGTTTTCCTTAGTAACTTCTTCATTTAAACTTCATCTAAATGTTGAACATGATGATTTCTATGCTTTGAAAGAAACAAGTAAAATAATAAAATCCTAAGATTCATCTATCCACTTTTATGCACCCTGGTAGCCTATGTTTTCAGAATTTCAAAAGACATATATTTAAAAAAAAATTACAGGAGAGAAAGAGTAATATGTTGCTCAAGAGCACTTGCTTTCAGCTCAACTCAGCAAGACAAAACTTGACCTCAAATTGATCTTGCTGCACATAAAATGAAAAGCACATTTCATTATGTGACAGAACACAGCTCAAAAAGAGCCCAGAAAAGAATGAAAAAGTTAACAGATGAGCCAAACCAACAGGTATGAATCCTAGCCAAATTAGTGAAAGTTGCAGTTACCGTTCTATTAAAGAGGAG
Source organism: Nycticryphes semicollaris (assembly GCA_013400055.1). Taxonomy (NCBI): domain Eukaryota; kingdom Metazoa; phylum Chordata; class Aves; order Charadriiformes; family Rostratulidae; genus Nycticryphes; species Nycticryphes semicollaris. The sequence goes on along the minus strand of VXBJ01000490.1, from coordinate 245,903 downwards.
TGTCATGCTGGAAATACTGAAATAGAGTCTGAAGATTTTTGAGCACTTGAGAATTTAGAAATCCACACAGCCTCCCCAGTGCTAGCTGTTGACAGAGATTCTCACCGATTTGTGATTAAAGTCACCTATTAGATTGCTTTCATGAGGGAGTCAGCCTGACAAGTGGCCAGTGGTCCCAAAGTCCTGGACGAAACTTGAGTGGGAAGCTTCATGAAGACTTCTAATTGGAATGGAAAGGAAAAACAGAGAATCTTTATGAGGGTTGAAGGGTACTGTTGGTTCTCCCAAAGAAGAAGCAGAGGTGGGAATTTTCAGCACTGTCCAAAAGATGTATCTGAAATCTTATACTGTAATTAGGTGCATCTCAATGAGGCACATTGACAGCCTTTAATGAAATTACACTCTCTCTTTGTGACTGCATTACTATGCTTCAAATCCCTTACAGAAGAGAATTTCAAGGTTTTCTATAATCCAGAGTGCAATGACAGTAAATAGGAATGTAGGTTATCCTTCCTTTCAGTGATGAGAACAAGTACAGACCTAAATGGTTGTCCATGAAAACTGCAGGTTTTTTGCCAGAAAGGGAATTTGTGGATTCCAATAGCTATGCTTTGGACTTTCTAATTTTTCCACAAGTCAGTATTTCTTCTGCTTATGGTAGTTTTCAAAATAAGTTACGTCCATTTTTTTCCCATTCTCACCTATTTATTTAGAATTTGTTCAGAATTTGACCCTGAAATGGTCACTAGGCTGTTCTGAAACTGCAAACAACCACATCTTCAGGGATAGCATGAATCTTAGTATTTTGATGCATTTTCGCTATGGCATTTAGAAGTGTCCTTTGCTTTTAGCTAGTGTAAGAGTTTTAGACTTCATTCACTTCCTTGGTTAACTGCTATTTATGTTTTATGAAAGGCAAGATTGGGTAGAGTTGTAGAGATCTGTTCCTTAGTGACTTTTTATTCTTGAGAGCTGTTGAAACATAGGAATATTTAATATAACTTCACATATGGCCAGTTTTCTAGCATGAGCAGCCAATGGATTTTACAGTCCTATCCTATGACACACACCTTTAGGTTTTATTATCACCAAAGTGAGATTTTTTTACCAAAACTAGCTGTATAAATGGAACATATCTAATATTACTATCTTTGATGTAGTGCACCTATTATCACTGTCAACATTAAAGTCTTCCTTTAAATGTGAAATTGCAAAAAAAAATAATTTAGTTAGTGATCTTGTAAATCCTCTTTGAAAAAAATTGTCCATTTTTTCATTATTTCCCTCTTTTGGTGAGATTTTCTAAGATTTGTGTAAATGAATCTTCCAGTACCTGATCTCTTATTTTCTCCTTAACTATAGTTCTTACATGCAAACACAATTCTTTCATAAAGATTAAAAGCATTGAGGGAAGTGGATAGATTTAAGGTTTTTTTTAGCTTGCAGTCCTCAATTATGACTTTGGTCCTTTCTTTTTTATCTGATATCTATCCACTCAAAAGGAATCTGCGACCCTCCAGCAGTGTTGTAGAAATATCGAATATACCCTGATTCCTTCTCTTTTAAGTATTTGAGCAAAGCCTCAAATAAGTTTTAGAATTATCACAAAAGGTATTTATTTTGAACTACATATTTCTCAATTGTTATGGCTGTCTTTACTTCTCAAGGATCATAATAAATTACAGACTCATTTTCCTAGAGGGTTATATGTGTTGGGGGTGGTGGGGAAAAGCCACCAAATGCGGAGTATTAAGATGGACTTTTAAGCAGAAATACTTGAAAATATAAATAAAGAAGAAAAATCAATTATAAATCTAAAATCAGTATCCTGTTATCAATATTTTACTACTGTCCTATATTTTTAAATTCAGTATTGCAGATGATGAGTAAAGTGATATAGGTAGGAAGTAATTTCAATAAAGTTTTTTATTAAAAAGAAAATATATTGGGACACTAACATTTGCACATAAGACCTGTCCACTTCTCATCCCATGTTTTTAAGGGAATTACTTAAAATACATCTATTAAACTACCACCAATATTTTGGAAAACCCATGGAGGGATATATATATGCCTGGAAAATATTAGAGTAATAATGTTTAGAGTATATAGTAAGATACAGGCAATTACTATCTAAAAGTTTCAGCTGAAAATCCTAGTAAAATAAATTATCAACTTTTAAGAGAGAAAAAGGTACTGTGCCAAAGACAGTTATGAAGCTTTGATCACTAAAAAAAAGAAGAAATTTTGTGATTCAATAACTTCTTTGATGAAATTTATTAATCAATAAGTGAAATGTAAATTAGTGACTAGTATAGAGGATTGTACCCTAGATGCATACTTTCAAATCACAGCTTACTTCTGTGTCACAGAAGTTATTTAACCTTGTAAGTCAGAGTATACTCTATCTTCATTCTTATTGTTTTAGAGCTCATTATGTCCCTACCTTTAAGGTGCTTAATGAAGATAAAACCCATTAATGATTATAAGATGCCCAGATACAACTCTGACAAGGACCATAAAAGTGCCCAGAAAGTTAATTAGAAGGAAATGCATTATCATGCATTAAAGTTGAATGTAATATCATCTAGATAAATGTAAACATAATGCCTAACCATGGCCTAATGTTTAATTTTGTCTCTATCTCGCCCTTTTGAAAACCATTGAATATTGTCTCGTGTAGCAAAAATGAGTAAATACACCTCTGGCCTCTAAAAATTCAAAGTTCTCCATGAGGGTGGGTTTGTTAATATGTCAGTCTCATTGGGAACAACAGGAAACAACACAGAACTAAAGCTTAATTAATCTAGTGTTAAGTTCAGAACATAACACAGTATGATGTTCAGTTCTATCAAATAGTTTCTTTGGTTCAGAAAGATTCCTTGTGTAAAGTATAAAGCATTTGTTTGAGAATAAGATGGAATCAGGGATACAATTATTAGTGATATGAAGAGAAGAAGTAAGTGGCACATTACCTGAACTGACGTGGTTCATTCAAAGGTTTTCCATGCATTAAAGCAGATCACATGAAACAAAATGGAGCTAAAGAATTTAAAAGCAAGATTGAGCATAAAAAGTAAAATTCTTTGTATGCAAATGTAATTATATTTCTTTATCCTGCAAATATTTCTGTGTCTGACAGGCTTCATAACTGGTATATTTAATTTAATGGGTCTTAGAACACGCATATAAGAATATGGACTGTTTTGTAAAATAGAGAAGTATGGTTAGAATTTATTACTAAATAAGCTTTGAAAATCATTATGAAACTAAGATTAATTCTCGCTATCTTTATGTAAGTCTAATGACTTTTCAAACAAAATTCATTTTCTGTGTTGTTTTTCTTTAAAATATAACTAAACCAGTAATCACTAAGTAAGAGAGGGGAAGACGCAACATAAGAGATGAAGGTGCACAGACAATGAGCTCACTTCACTTCCTTATATAACATTTTAAACATGTTTGTAGATCACAGACTGGATGCTCATCAGGAATTTCTACTATAGGAAATGGAAATTCAGACTCAGACAGCATTACCTTTCCCACGCAGAATAACCGATCTGTTCATATGATGACTAAGAAACCAGCTATTTAATCAGTAGTGATAGTTCATGCTGAATCAACATGTTTCTGTTGGCATTCAAAAAAATATTCATAACTTTGGCTATGATTGATCCTTCCTCATTTGGTGTGTTTTCCATAAATATTCTAACAATAGTTTACTCACCAAAAATATTACAGCAGCAGCAAATTTCCAACAATTGCTGAAGAATCTTAACAGCAGATAACTTTTTACCTTATAGCTGAATTTATTAACAAATACTCTCACTCACAAAATTCTCACTCTTTGCCATATATTGGCAAAGATAAGAAGAAATGGCTGCATATCTGATCAGAAATTATGCATCCCCAAATGGTTAATAATCTCAAAGTCTTCATAAGCAAACTATGGGCAATGACCTGTTCTGGAAAACCACAGAAGCGTGGAATCAATCACAAAGTCCTCAAGGCTTGAAGGGACCTCTGGCAGTATCAATTTTCCCACAAGGAACAACAACATGGGGTAATAGCCAATAGTGTCAGAGAGGAGAGCTTTGGTAGTATCTCCACAACATTCCAGATCCAAGGCCTCGGCAAATTGCAAACTTCTGCAGATGGCAGGTGAGGTTGGCAATGGATGCCTCTGTCTCACACAGCAGGGAGTTGCCCACTCTGCCATCCACTTCTTCCTGGTGCTCTCATATGGCTCAAGGTAAGTCAGCCCAGATGTTACACTTGAAACTAGCCCCAGCTCCACAGCATCTTTAAGGGCAGTGAACTGGTCCCATAGTTGCAAGACTTCAGGTGGAGAGGGAGACTTCCTCCTGGTGCCAGAAGTTACTAGCTTCCAGCCTTTGCCTTCCTCACAAAATGTTTGACATATGCTTTTGAATAGCAAAGGCAACTGAGATAATCATAATATGCTGAAAAATGTGTAAATGAAACCCAGAAATTTCTCAGTTCTATAGGATGTTGTCTAAATATTTTCTTCAAGTAAGTTGCAATTTCATACATATATATGGAAAGAAAAACAGGGAAAGAAGGAAGGAAGCATGGAAAAAGTTTCAGGTAGTGTTGGAACATGGGTACCATGCCTAACAAATAGGTCAGAACAACATCAAGATCATCTGCCCAAATATGAAGGACTATTCACAAGTAACCTTCCAACCTTCCCTATAGAGATTGTTTGTAATATAGATCTCAAATTTGCACTTGATTATCTTTTCTTTTTTTTTTTTTTTTTTAAGTATTTGTCCTCACAATATCCTTGGGACAGAAATGCCACAGATGGGCATGTGCTATACAGTCATGAAGTGTGACTTCATCCAGAAGGTGGTATGTTATGGTGCAGTATCAGTAAAAAGAGGTGACTTCCCACAAAGCAAAAAAAAATATTTCCTTGAAGAATGTAATTAGTATCTTGCTTTAAAAATATGCATAATGCTAAACTACTTCTGAAATCCCCAGGATTCACAGTCTTTCTCATACTGAAATAATTTAAATCAATCTTTTATATTTTCCTACAAATGTCCCAAATAATTTTCAGTTCACTTCCGTCTAATACACAGCATCTGAATGCATGGAAAGGGATTCCCTTCGTTGCAGACAAGGACAAACTGTCAGCATTTATAAATTAATGAGTGTATCTACTAATAATAATCTAGATAGAGCAGAATACTGAAAATGGCAACTGTCAGCTTATGGAGCTGAGGACAGGAAGAAATGAGAAAGACGGCTTGTTACCTTTTCCCCCTCATGTGCAGTGTCTGTCATCCCATTTGCCTAAAGCAGGTAATTTTCCAAATGACCCTGGCTGGATGCCAGATACCCACCAAGCTACTTTATTACTCTCTTTCTCAGACAGACAGGGGAGAGAAAGTATAACAAAAAGTTTGTGGGTCAAGATCAGGGAGATCACTCTCCAATTATTCTCGTGAGCAAAAGAGACAACTTGTGAAAATTAATTGTATTTATTACCAATGAAAATCAGAGTAGGATTATGAGAAATGAAATAAAATCTTAAAACACCTTCCCCACAATTCTCCCTTCTTCCTTTCCCTTCCAGGCTCAACTTCACTCCCAATTTCTCTATGTCCTCCCTCTAAGTGCTGCAGGGGCACAAGGAATAGAGGTTGTGGTCAGTTCATCACATGTTGTCTCTGCCACTCTTTCCTCCTCAGGGGGAGGACTCCTCACACTCTTCCCCTGCTCCAGTATGGAGTCCTTCCCACGGGAGACAGCTCTCAATGAACTTCTCCAGTGTGAGTTCTTCCCATGGGCTGCAGTTCATCATAAACTGCTCCAGTGTGGGTCCCTTCCACTGCATGCAGTCAGTGAGGAATGGACTGCTCCACCATGGGTCCCCCATGGAGCCCACAGGTCTTGCTAGGAGCCTGCTCCACCACGGGTTTCTCATGGGGTCACAGCCTATTTCGGGTGCATCCGCCTGCTCCGGTGTGTGATCCTCCACAGGCTGCAGGTGGCTCTCTGGTCCACCATGGACCACTGTGGGCGTCAGGGAGACAACCTGCCTCAACCTTGATCTTCACCACAGGCTGCAGGGGAATCTCTGCTTTGGTGCCACAAGCAACCTCCTCCTTCTCCTCCTCACTGACCTTGGTGTCTGCAGAGTTGTTTCTTGCTCATATTCTAACTCTTCTTTCTCACCTGCTATTCCATATCACTTATTTTTCCTTCTTAAATATGTTATCCCAGAGGCGCTACCACCACCGCTGATGGGATCAGGTTTGACCAGCAGTGGGTCTGTCTTGGAGCTGGCTGATATTGGCTCTATTGGACATGGGGGAATCTTCTAGCAGCTTCTTAGAGTAGCCATCCCTGTAGCCCCACCACCACCACCACAACCTTTCCACATAAAGCCAATAAAAGTAATTGTAGTATAAATTAAAACCATGCAGCTCCTTCTGAATCTCAGACTAAATCAGTGCATTTTAAAGCCTACTGCATTTCTTAGACTGAAATGGGGAAAAAATCCCTAAAAAAATGTTTTGAAAGACCGTGTCATGGTTTAACCCCAGCTGACAACTAGGATCACACAGCTGCTCACTCAATCCCCCTAGTTGGAATGGGGGAGAGAATCAGAAGAGTAAATGTGAGAAAACTCATGGATTGAGATCAAGACAATTTCATAAGTAACGCAAAAGCCGCACACACAAACAAAGCAAAACAAGGAATTTATTCACTGGTGAATTTTCTTGGTCCCATCTAATGAGATGTTGAAACACCCAGTGACAAAAGCCAGCCATATTAATGCAAGCAGAGAAAACACAACTGTTACATGCTGATTTTGTTTTCTATTGTTCCTGCTGTTTTCAATCCAAAGCAATAGTCACCTACAATTAAAATGTTGATTCTTCCTTATTCTAGCTTTGTGTTGAAGTTCAAGTAACATCACAGGTTTTAAAAATACAAATAAGGTAAATTAAAGTGTATCAGAGACAGCTTCTGTGTGAGAATTGCTGAGGACCTTCGGGAAAAGCTCAACATAACTTGAACTAAAATGGCTTGTAATCCAGAGAATTGTCTGCAGAGAGCTCACAATCAAGGCACTGAGAACAAAAAACATTTCCAGTTTGATCTTAATGCTCAGGGTGAGAGGATATAATGTAATTACTTCTTAAAGCTGATCTACAGGAGATGAATTAAGCTAACTTGAGCCACCAGAAAGCATGGCATAGTAGCATATGAATGCAATCATTATGATTTCATGCAGATCAATATGGTTACTCCTATGGACATATTTCTGTCATCATTCTTTTTTCACATGTTTTCTGAGCTGTTCTATAATTATTAAAAAGAAAGGCCATTTATTTAAATGTGAAATAGTGACAATGATGACATAAAACAGTGAAGTTATGCTACTAAAAGTGAGATAAACCCATATTATCCATCAAATATCCACACTCTTTCTGAAATGTCAGTTAATTGACCTTTCTCTGAGAGAAACCGAAAACGTTAGGACTTTTCAAATATTTCCTAACAAATACAACTGATATCTAGGAAAAATATATAACCAATGAAATATGACTTCAAAACTAAATGAAAACTAGTTTGAGTGGTTCACTTCTTCACTAAAGTCTGCTCAGAAAAATTCAGTATATTCAGAGTGCAACATTAACTAAAAGATGTAACTCATGGTGTTCCATAAGGTCACCTTGATACTTTGGCTCTGAAAGCTTTCATTAAGATTAAGGTCCATTTTTAAGACAGAGACATTGTCTGGCCTCAGAACCACTTAGAAAGAAAATATTTCTAGTCAGTACACTAATTTAATAAACTGAATTCAGTTATTGTAGTACAGAATATAAGGACACTCACTGAAATGTCTTTTTTGTCTTAGATAAACCTGATTTAAATATCAGTTCTCAGAATACAAATAGGATGAATATACATATCTTTAATTTTCATTAAACACATAATAGCCCCAGAAGTACTGGTAAAAGCATGAATATTTGTTAAATTTTGTGTGGAAATCTATCATGAGGAGGAAGCTTCATTAAATCCAGAGTGTTATCTTTGCAATGCCCTCTTCTGAATCATCAAATGCAAGTAAAATTATCTATGAGGAATGACCATAATCTGGCCAAAACTATTGCAGTAGTGCAGAACAGCAGTTCACACCTGAGAGATTTCATTATATTTCAGAACAATTGCTTTATTTTTATCTAAGATTCCTTATTACAGAGTTAATTGTGTTTCTTGCTCATACTCTGCTGCTAAACAGCTTCTCAGCCCAACACAGAAACAAAAGGCCCAGAGAATGAGCAAGTACAGAGGGTTTCTAGAAGTATGTATAAGGAAAGAAAGAATATACTCAGTCTGTCTGACCTGACTTGACAGTATCACATCACCAGAGAGAAAAGGCTCTTGAATTGTAACCTCTGTACTCAGAAGGAAACCTGAATTCGGGCTTTCTGTATGTTCTGTCTGCCTTGGAGGTAGTCAAGGTCTCTATGGTTACCTTTTCTACCCATCATTAGCAATGTGACACTGACATAAGGACGAGTTAGATATCTGGTGGCAGACTGAGTTGACACAGGTGTTGCAAGGCTCAAGTGTGCGGACCTCAGCAGAAGGAACCTGAGCAGAGCAGGAACCATGTTTTGTCCTTTGCGGTAACAAGCAGTAACAAGCTTTCAGTAAGCCCACAACAGAACAGTTTGCATCCAGGGCAGCAGTCAAAGCACAGTTATATGGTGATAAAGTCAGGGACTCACAGGAACATCTGCAGACGACTTTCCAAACCTAGCCTTATTTTCTTGATACCGGATCTGCTTTTATTAGCATAATATGACTGAGATGGCATTATAAAAATCTAAATACTAATTCATCTGCTGAAATTAATGACATTTCCAGGAATGTTTTCTTGTAACCATTTTTAAAAAGATTTTTTCCAGCACATTTCAGATGAAAACAACCAGAAAATTGATATTTCTTTTTATCTTTGTCCTGATTTGTAACCCTACTTGTGAAATGTTCTTCTGAAAGCACCTTCTTGTACTAAAGAAACTGTACTCTTGAAACATTGTCAAAGAGCATGTAGACATAATTGTCATGAATATTGGCACTCTCAAATGCCATCCTTTCTTTCTCTGTCCAGTTAGGACAGTTGTATAACTGGTTTAATCCACTGACTTATGCTGTTTCAGAACCAGACTTCTTGTCTGCCTTAATGTGTAGCTCTAGCTGTCCCCTTCTACACAATGACTATCAACAGTCTGTTTTATTAAAGTACTACCCTGAAATTCAATGCGGAGTGCCTAGGCTATTGAAAGTTCTTTTCTCATTAATGTATTGGCATGCGTTAGGTTAAACACATGTTTTAAAGCTTTGGAATTAGAGGATCCTATACCATGGAGATCTGAGTCTCTGTGCTAGACTGGGGAGAGGGTTGGATGTGACAAATACCTCTTTGCTATCCTTTCCTTTGTGTAAGGGAGACACATTGAATTTTTAGGAGAATAGGAGTTTTCAATGAGACAGTTTAATTCCTTCATGATAACTGAAAGAAGACAAAGAAGCAGCAGAGAGCAAGCTTCTAGCATTACAGGTTGATGTGGGATCAGCACTTTGCTTGCAGTAATTAAAGTGCAGTGGGCACAGGGAGTGAAGTCTGGAGGAGGCAGATGCCTGAAAGAGGGGGTGGACCTAGATGTTACAGAAACACAGTCATAGAGGAAAGTCCCCACCCCTGCCAAGGGACAGATTTTTTTGAGACTTTATAGTTATTTTGATCACTAATTTGCAAATGAATTTAAAAAGTTGAATTGATACAGGCAATAGAAAGAAGGAATTATATAAGGTTATATGAGCATAGTTTATATTGCTTCCCATCTGGAATAGTTTTATACTAGTTTCTATCTAATCACATAATCAACATTAACTTTGTTATACATGTTTAACTAAACAGGTTCAAGTCCTTACATTTCAAAATGATCCGACTTTTCCAACTGAATAAATTTAACATAACACACTTATTCACTTCCAGGCAGCACAAGGGGCAGATAAGTCATCCAATATATGATAACTCAAAGTGTCAGTAAATCTGTCCAATTTCACATACGTCACCATATCTTTAAAGTGACATAACTGTATAATTAGATTGCTCACTTCTGATATATATAGGTACTTACAGTACTCTTTATAAATATCCATATCTAACTGTGTGCAAGAAATCACAGAAGAGAGAAAATGGTTGGCAGTTGTGTGAAGTGCCAGTTATAGAACTATAAAGATGACCCAAAAAACCCAAAGAACTAGACACTGGTAGTGGACCAACAAAACCGCTATTAAAATAAGAGCAAACACAGAAAAAGAATCCTTGAAAGTGAGAAAATATAGAGACAAGAAGAAATAGAGTGCAGACTAAGAACTTAGGTCTCAATCTACTCTTAGTCAAGCAAAAGGCATAATTGTCAGAGTACAGAAGCAAAACGAAATGCAAACCAAAGAAACCTATGAAAAACTTCCAGTTTTTCAAAGGGTAAACTTTGAGAAAAAAAATAATGTACTTCAATAAAGCATATATATTTATTACAGTCAAGTCTAAGTATTTTCACCTATTCATAGAAAAAAATTGTGTATGTCTTTCTACATATATGCAAAATCTGTAGAAGCCTGAAAACTTTTCCAGGGTATATCCAAAATCTGATTTTTCCCATCTGTAGATAACATTCCATTTGGATGACACAAAATCAATTGCTAGCAACAAAACAACTGTGAGAGCTGCCTTATACAAAGTGTTACTTTAAAAAAATACTCAAATGTCACCTGGTTCAAATATTTGGCTTATCAAACACTAAATACCAGACTTATTTGCTAACAAGAGAGTGACCTGGTGTTAATGTGCAATGAAAAGCCTTTATGTGAAAGTCAGGGTAACTTGTGAACACTCAGCTGCCTAACAGCTTCAGAGAATATGACAACTCCCACCAGAAAGTAGTGTGTTGGCCCCCTCCAGTGTTACAGCAAACTAAGTGTGTCAGCTGTGGTACGTCACATCAACATACCTGCTAGTGACTCACCATTTTACATTACTCTGATCTTAGGTTTCCACCTCAGCAAATAAAAATATTCTTCAGCAGAAGCTAGACTTAAATAAAAAAATCCATGTTCAAAATAGTAGACAATATTCATGAGTTGACCTTCTTTTCAGAAAGAAATGTAACAAATAATTATTCTTCAGGAAACAGATCTAAATGAGATGCTGGTAAGAGACATGCAAGTTCTGACCAATGTTTGAGTAATTCTTTCTTTTTCTCCTCTTGCCCTTCTTTTTTTTTCTATTTTTAGTGAAGCATTTTCTTCAACATCTGAAAAAGGTTTTTAAAAGAGTTTTTGTTAAACTTAATAGATTCCATTAATTTCAGCTTTCTACCTACATATATTCTTCTACAGACTTCTACTGCCATTTTATCCTGTACAATGTACAATGAACAAAGTACTAAATTATGAAGAAAGCAGTGTAAATCTTGATGAAGAGACAAGAGCAACACATAACCAAAACACTTCCCTCTTAATCTCAGTCCCAATAAACTAATTTCACAGAGTGAAAAAAGCAGTGGAGGTTATGTTGGAATATCATGCTACATCTTGGACCTTACTGAGAAGGGTATCATTGCAAACTTCACGCAACTAAACCTGCCTCAGGAAGCTGAAATTGTCTCCCTGAGTTTAGTGCACCAAGGTTTTGAGAAGAGCTCCTCAGAAAAAGATAAATATGCATCTTTTCTCACTCATTTTTCTCTGAAATTCTTCCCGCAGACTTAGAACCAATGTTTAAGGGAGACTGCAAACAGGGTCTTACAATACCCTAGATAAAATACATATTTCTGACTCAAGGCTGGGAAAAGTGGAGTGCTTTCCCACTGCTCCTAAAAAGGTTAGCAGAGTTGTGCTGAACACTTTTTTACAATATCCTTCTCTAGAACTATCATTGCTGACTCTAGCTACCACTGGATGGAATTTCCACTTCTGGAAGTCAAGAATATTCCAACCTTAACTGTTTGTACATTACAATCAGTTTGAAAAAGGACCCAGGACCATCTCTATCACTCTGTACAATCTGGACCATTTCCCAGCACCGGGAAAACCTGGCCAGCATAGGAAAAGCAGCAACTGCAGAAAACAAGATATGGCTTCCCAAAATCCTCCTAGCATGGCTGCAGGCTGACAATAGATTTTGTGGGGAGTAATTTCTTTAAAAGGCTCAAACATCTGGTCAAAGATTGGAAAGGATTATTTTCAAAACATAACACACTGGCACAGCTTCAGTAATAAGTCACCCAGTAAACTTTTTCCAGAATAAAGACTGTGTAAATTTTCAAAGGATTTTCACTTAAGTTTACACTTAAGTCTCTTGCCTTGCAATAGGCCATGAAGTGCAGCTGTCAACCTCATTTCAGAGCGAAGAACAAGATGGAGAGTTTTTTCACACAAAAAGCCCACCCACACTTAGTGTAGTTACATTAATGTAGGAACATAAGCCACCAACAGGACCCTTGATCTCTGTTCACTTCCTCTGACATGTTATAATCATGGCTTTTGGCTTTTGAGTTGCAAATTTAATACAGGTGTCAGGATTACTGTTGTGACTATTGCTGCATTGTAATGGTATGTGAAATAGGGGCACTGTGGCTCCAACTAATCTAAATGCCTATTACATGGGTACCCGTTACTCCTTCTAGTCCTGTGATCCTAGATGCCAAGCAGGTTTTTGTCAGTAGGTAAATAATGGGTGAAGTGAGGATATCTTTAGCGTGTTCTGTACTGTTTCCAGCTACAGCATTAACCTGCACCACTTGCAGCTCTGCAGGCTGCCTACCAAAGGAGCTGCTGCCAAACCTGGTGGGGCGCACCAAATAAGGTTGCCCAAAGTGTATGACGGTTCTGTTGGTTTGATTCATTGGTTTGCTACATAGGTTTTAACTCAATAGCAGTGTGAGAAAAGAGGCTGGTACAGAAATTAGCAAAACTGAAGCCAAGGCAACACGTCAAAAGCATCAGGCATCTCTGGTGACTCAACTTGAGCTATATTGGTGGATATGTGAACGATTATATTCAATTGATATATATACAACCCCTCTTCCAATGTTATCTTTTGTTTTGGCAAAGGAACTCCCAGTAGGCTGATATTTCCTCTAGCTCTGAATGGATCTTTCCCGATATTTTGCAGAAAGCTGCAAGGTGTAGAGCACACAAAGCATTTGTCTGCTACAGGGTTTCCCATCAAAAGATTTTGAATGAAGAGAATGGCTTAAAAAATCCTACCAAGCAGTCTGGAGGAAACAGGGATTATACCTGACTAAAGAAGTTGGCAGGCTTTCATTGACTGAACTATAGAGTAGCTCTGCAGTGCCCTTTGATCGACTGCTGCAGCCAGATAGACACCAGCACTACAGGCAAAAAACCACTAGGTTCTGAGAAATACTCATAATTGGCTGACATCTGCTGGCTGCAACTGTGTATTGGCATTACAGTCCCACCACAAACTCCATCATGTGTCAGGGAATATGCAGCAGACTTTTGTGTTATATTTATATTTATGTATAAGACAGTTATGTAAGGTACAGAGTTCTTCAGGGAAAGGTGAAATGCTATTACTCTTCTAAACAACTGTTTTAAATTTTTTTAAAAACCCTCCCAAACCAATTCTAGCTTTATAAAAATCATATAATTGGCTTTATATTTTCTCATTATCCAGTAAGTAGTGGTTTTTTAAAAGACGCTAACATTTTAAGGGAACTATAAAGCACAGACTGAGTATAGAAATAGGTATCTCCTCAGAAATATGCAACTTCTCTAGCACTTGAACTGATTAATTGCCAATAAACTATCTAATAAAAGCATGCTATGTCCAATAATATAAAAAATGTTCTAAAAGAAATGTAAAAAGTAGGGAAAAACTGAGAGAGTCATACCTGAACGGAAGCAAATATGCATTTTAAGAGCGGGGTTTTTTTAACATGCTGCTTTATTTTGATGATTTATTATTACACTCAAATACTTCAATATTATCTAAGTTCCTGTGGTAAGTAAGAATGTGCAGTATGTTACATAACTGATTAAGCCCATTAAAACATTATGGAATAGTACTATTTTAGTATATTAATTTCAACAAGTTAGTTGCACTAATAGTGCTTTGACTTTGATTTTTTTTGCCAATGTCTCCCTGACGACCCATTCACAAAATGCATTGAGCCATCATCCTAATGAAAAATCCTGCAAACAATAGGAACACATATCTGATTTAATTCATTAATATTGCAACTATTGCAAAAGATAAAATGAAGACTTTACCTTTTGCCTTTAAAATACTTTTTCTATATTTATTACTGCTATTACTCACTGATGTTTTACTATTATTCAGTGATAGTTAGTGTGATTTAAGATAACTTCCATTCTTAATAGCATTTCCTAAAAGAACCATTATTACTATTAATGCTTTAAATAACATTTAGCCAATGCAGTTCTGTTAAGGTAGGAGCTCAAGTAAGTTGATAAAGGAGAGTTTTGAATGTTTTACAATTTAAGAAAAATCTGTATGGTAGACATATTGATACCTAACATAAAAACACCTTTTAAGAAGCAGCAAAACTGATGAAATCATGTGTGAAAACATAAAAAAATCTTTTGAAATGCATAATCTTTCTGTAACTATGCAATACTTGCATAATTAAGTCTACAGTTAACCTTGACATTTCATAATATGAGTAACTTAATTTCGTCTGCCTAAATTTTGCCTGTAGTTTCATAGCCTGGAGTACTTTAATGATACTATGCTTTAGGCTACTTTGTATCGGTGGGTGACTTCAAGGACATAAGAAAAAAACTTCCATAGGGGTGATGGTAGCATCTGTCCCCAAGCAGGAGGAATGTTCATTCTCAAAGTCCGTTTTACAGCACTGAGGCCTTAGTCGATAAAACACACTGGAATCTTTCAACAGGAAATATGAATTGCAAGTATGGTAAGGTGCAGCATAATACCAGGGTTAACTTCATCTTCTTAATGTCTTTCTTTAATATGAATGGAGGAGAATTATAATAGATAACCAGTGTGGTTTATTACATTTTATGATCATGGACAGATGTCAACTTAAGGCTTTAGCCAAGTCTCACTTACGCAATAAGATGCTCTTTCGGTCAGCCCACTCTTTTCACATCCCTGATATATGCCTCCTTGAATGGGTCGTATGGCATCATGCCTCCCTCTTGTTCCATTGTCCCTTGCGCTAGAGGCAACTGACTGGCAATTCCCCAGCACCAGCTAGTACAGCTAGTACACTAAGTTATGGAGAGGTATAAAAGGCAGTGAGGCTTTTCTGCATCCCAGGAACCACACACACTCCTCTGCAGCAGAGCTGGACCTCAGATCCCCCAGTACATAAGTCCCTCTTGTCACACAACTGTGCACTGTCGGCCTAGCCTCAGCCACTGAGAATCTGCTAGCATACAGTCCTGCAAAAAACACAGTGCTATTGCGGATATTGATGATTTTGCAGATTTTGTCATTCATTGTACATTCCACATCTGTACATTTTGATGACACACAGTGACCACACAGGCACAGAATTATTATTTGTCGTAGGCAGGCAGCCAGTGAAAACTCTCAGTCTCAAAGACCAGAACTACACTAATGAAGGACACTGCAACCATCCATCCTCCTTGGGCTCGACAGGCAGGTCAGCACACCCCTGACCACTGCCAGTCACCATCCTCTCAGGCTGCCTAGGCCAGCAAAATGCCAAGAACTATATTCCCAGAGGATATTTGGCCACAACCAGATTGTTTGTTCTTACTTGAAATTAAATGGACACAATTTACTGTTCCAAATTTTCCAGGTGAATCTGCATGTGTAAGCAATTGAAATAACAGCAAATGTTGATGAACATGAAGAGCTCAGGACTGAGGTGTGCTGTAGATGAATATTGCTATTGAAGGACATTGAATACCTGTCCTCTGGCTAATTGTAGACCGCAGATCAACCCAATGCAGGTCATGTTTGACATTTGGACAGAAAGAGAAGAAAGACACAAAATCTCACTCACCTTCGTATTTGCTGAGAGCCAGTTGGGACAGCTTTGGACCAGAGCTGAAACCAAGAACCAGCACAAAGAACCAAGGTGAAGATCGCTCAGAAAATGACCCTGTTGAGCAGACACTCAACAACTTGCAAAAAGGGATTGGATGAATTAGGGGAGGTGGCCTAAGACTTGCTAGAACAAGGTGGAACACAGGCATAGTGTGTCATCAGTGAGAATATCTCTTTTTATGTACAGTCATTATTGCAAATAGGTTATATGACAGATGCAAAGACAGACAGAAAAATCCACAGTCATCTGAGACAATAAACTATGTGTGTTCAGGTGCAGTCAGTTCCAGGACATTTTGAACATATGAATTTCAAGGGTAAGTAAAATTTTCTATACAGAAAAGTTTTATTACTTCAAATGATGCTTCAAGACCCCTCTGTGTATCAGCTTTTAGAAGATAGCAGGTCAAATAATGCTCATTACAATTCATTTTGCTTTCTCTTTGTTTGCTTTCTCATGTCATGAAGTCAATATTCATTACTAATGTGTAATAGGAGTTAAGCTTTTCGCTGCTTCCTCTTTCCAGTACTAACTTGCTTCAAATACAAATTAAGTGCTACTGAGTTAAATTGTCCTTTCAAATTTGCTATAAGACAATTGATCATTCTCACAAATCCACAATAAAAATAGGAAGAAGGTTTGTCTTTCTTGCAAATAGACTTTAAAAAGTCTATTCCAGGCTGAGGCAAGTGCCGAGAGTATCTGTGTTTTATAGCAGCTCTTGCCAAATCTTGGAAACAAACTTCCCACTCTTCTTTAGCAGGATGTATTTCACATTAATATAGAATAATCTGCATGAGAACTGCAGCACTTCCAAGATAAAAGAGTCAAGACTGACACAGTGGGGCAAATATACTTTCATATTAATATATACTTGTTCACTTGCTTTCTTTGCACATGACGTGGCTACAGATAAACACATCAAGATATCTCATAATAAACTGATAGAGTCCTCTCCTAATCAGAAAAAACTGAAAACGTTGGTCATTTTCCCTTCATTATGAACATTAGATGTAACTTTTAAAGCCTAGATGAAATTACTTTTCAGTTAGCGGTCATACTACGAGTCCAGCAGAAATCCTTTCCTTTTAAATTTACTTAAAATTTTTACACTTACCAGACTGGAAGAAATGATTGACAATTTTTAGTAAGAAAATGTTTGGAGTTCTAAATGTAAGCTTACTTTTCTAAAATACTGAAATTCAGAAGTTGGAGGGTTTTCTTGCAAAAGGAATTTTCATTTGTTAGTGAGGACCGATCACATTTAGGAATGCAGTACATGTTCAGATAAATAACATTTACTATCAATGTATACAATAAAAATAATGGAAGGAATTGAACTTGAAAGTAATGTCCCCAAACATATTTATTCATGAAATGTGAAAAATAAATTTTCCTATTTGTAATAACCCTACAAGTACTCTAAACATATTTCTGGACAGATTTATTCAAAAATGGTCTATAAACAAGCAGTTCCAGTATTTGGAAATCAAAGGTGTCATTGCTTTCTTCCTAAATTGTTGGTGATTGACTTAAGAGCTGAGGTCACTATCTTGCCATGAACTCATGTCTTCTAGACAGATGGCAACTACAGATATTCTTGGGATGAAACAAGGCACTGATGTAAGGCATAATGAATATGTGACAAGCATGATACTAGGTGCCAAGAAAATTCACAAGATATCATTCTAGCAATGATTCTCTAGGGAAAATAAATTGTCTAAGCAATTTGAGAGGAGACTTTGCTTTAAATCCCATGAAAGTCCCAGATGAAGTGGCCAAAAAGATTTTGTGCTTCATTTTATCTCACAGGGAAGTTTTCTGCTCAGTCTGCTTCTGAAACCAGGACAAGCTGTGGATATAACAGGTGAAACCACAATACAATAATATATTCCTGTTTGAAAGCAAAGACCTCTCATCTTATAAGTCACTGGATTTAGGGGCTGCTTCACATGCAGTGAAGTGTCCAGCTAGGGCCAGGGACTGGGAATACATGAATTTGAGGGCTGTAATTCAACAGAATGGTTTTGCTTTACCTAGGCATAAACATATATTCGTTAGCTTTTCTTTCTAACCTGTCTCAGTCTTACTTAGTCTACATGTGTATTGAGGAGTAGCTTCAGTACTACAAAGATGTTTTATCACTGTTATCCCCTGGAGCTTCCCTTAGACTCCTTGATATAAAATCACCATCACTGTCGTAAGCCAGGATGAAGTTTAAAGCAACTTTAAAGCAACCAGAGAGATAAGCTTTAGGTCTACAAAAATTAAGCACTTAGAGGTTAATTTAGTGCCAGAAAAAACCCTAATTCTGACAGATTTATTTTAGTTTGATATATGCCTGGAGACTAAGCTCAGAGCTAAGGGTGGAACAACATGAGGTTCACCTATTCCTTGCTTTTGCCTCTATCCAGGGAGTCAGTAAGTTAATGCTTGCACTTCAAAAAGTGACTCGCTGAAAGCCACCCTACTCCTTAGGTCAGGAAACAGGGCGACTATGGGTGGAAGTAAGGCTTATCCCATTCTTCTCTGCCTCTTCATATCCAACTTGACCCTAGTAAAAAAATGTTTGAGAGAGTCAAGGTCCATTAAAAGTTATAATCCAAATAGTCCAAATAGCCATCAGTGGCAAAGAGTTCCTAAGGCTATTCATATTTTCTGACTACTTCCAGCACAGCAATAAAATACCAGCATATGCTGGCGTATGCTGAATGGCCAGCACACACTTAGTGGCAACAGCCTAATGCAAAAAGCATGATTGGAAAATTTGTGATTCAGCATATTTGAAGCATTTTCTTTGTTTACTAACAATAAAAAAATCATTTGCCATGATGAAATTTTAAACAATTATAATTGCCCAGATGAGTTTGAAGACTGGTTTGAGATCTTAACCAATATATATTTGTATTTTCAATTATTTAACTTGAAATTTAAAACCTTCACAGAATTTTTAGGAAATGAAAGGGAAAGGACATAGTAATACTGACACATTATGTTCATCTAATAAATTTCTGTCCTTGCTTTGATTGCTGCTGTTGACCTTCAAACATCTTTTATCACATTATACCCATAAGTTTGTTTTATTATCTTGACTTGGTCTAATTACCTGGATCATTCTATACTGTTCCCTACAGGGAAATATACTGCTGATGTTTGGGTTTTTAAATACTAATCAAAAAATTCATTAGTGTGTGAATTAATTTCCACTCTTTGTATTTTCCTCTCCCTCTTGATAGCCATCAGAATCTGATAGCAACCTAGTTGTTACCATACTTTAATTATAGTGGTAGGATTCCTTTTTCCACCTGTGGTATAGGGAAATAAACCTTGTTACGCCCAGCCTGAATGCAAAGCCATCTAAAATGTAGATAAAATAGGTTGAAATACACATATAATTTATCTGAGTCGTATAAATAGTTCAGGTGTGTTCCTAGCGTTTCATTATGTATCTAGTATGTGGGACAATATTTTAAAACATCCTTCTTTAAAATGTTCTTGGGCAATATATTGCAGGCTGGGTGGATAAATCTTATTTGTTGTGATAAGTTATATACAAATGCACTGCAAACAAGTGTCAAACCACTTTCAGTTTCTTATTTGAGGCTGGTGTTCATTCAGGTTTTACATGCCTTGTACACACACAGTTTCACGAAAGTGACTTTAAGATTGTGGGTACTGTAGTGGCAGTTTTTTGTTCATATAACTGTTATGTGCAAGATAGTGTTCAGTGACTGAAGAGATTGGACAGGTTTTAATGACATGGGATTCAGATTTGCTGTAGAAAAATCCAGGTGTAGCATGATTGCTGCAAAAGCGAGATCTAGAGAGAGGCTATTTTGTAAAAACAAAGAAAAATACTGCAGCAATACAGTGAGAGCCTCCATCCCTGTTGAGCCTCAGAAACACCAGTATGTCCTGTTGGTTACTGAGGAACACCTACCTGTTCATGTTTTTATTTAAAATGCTGTTAACTACAAAAACAAGCATCTAATCATTTATACATTCATCTTCCACTCTGTAACTCAACTAACAATGCACTGCTTCATTTTGGTTTGTCCTTTGTTTTTCCTTTTACAATGTTGAATGAAAAAAGCATCAGAAGAGTTTCTTTGTGCTGTAATTCATTAAAATCCTATCCAGTTGACCTCTATCAGTCTGTATTAAATTTAATAGAAAAAAAATATGTCTTTCTAGTTTAGGTCCTCATTTATCATGATAAAGGTAGAAATGGCTGTTGTAATTCTTGTTCCACTAAGGCTAAAGTAATTTTAAATTACAGCCTTATATGTTACAGAAAAGAAAAGTTCTATGAAATTCACCTAGGATGATAGGTCATATTGGGGCAGCACAGTCTAGCAGTAGTAACTCAGGTCCACATTATGAACACTGAGATGGTATTGTTTCTGTGTTTGATGGGAAGAAAAAGTGTGGAATTGCTACTGCTATTGCTTTTTCTTACTCTGACTTCTGTTTCTTGGATTGTTTTCGGCACATTTACAGAACTTTAGCAGGAAAGGCTGAAGCTGCAGATCCACTGTCCTAAGAAGTACAAAAGTAAAGATACATATCTCTAAGTTTGAAGGAGGACTAGAGCCTGGAGTTTTACATTCCAGATGACAACTGCATTTGTCAGGAAGTTAGAGACACATAATTACAGGAGGGATTTCCAGCCTTTAAATCTCAGAGCAAATCTCAAAGGAGAAGGATTCCAGTCACGTCTCTTTTCTCCTGGCAGCTTTTGTAGGCACTTCTGTGGCCACAGCCACCATTTTGAAGTATTAGCTGAATTCCCTTTACACATCACTAGTTGCTCTATGAGACATATTAAAAACGTAGAGAATTATTTCACACTTTAGGTTCAGAGCAACCTAGATGAAGATCTATCTAGATGTTTGCATATTGTGCATGACAATACTAAATGTCAACATTCTCAAGTTCCTTTGTATAACTGACCCTATATTCTTTTATAGCTGGGCTTCAACTCCCCCAGAGTATCATTTTCAGAATTAAGTAGGTCTGAAGTATCTCTGTTTTTTTCAGAACTACCAAAACTCTCTGAAACACTGTACTAATACTGTACTAACACTTTCTGAAAACTGGCTGGATAATTTCTATTATTTGACCACAAATTTAGAAATATTAAGATCACCAGTCATTCCTGAAAATCCACAGAAATATGCATATATATACACATATACATCATGTATATATTTATATATATGTACACAAATATCCTCAGGTACACATGAATAACACATCATATACTTAATTCACTCTTCCTAGCAAATAAAATATTCAGTGATTTTAAATGCCAATATGTATCGTTCAGCTCACGAGGAAACAAAGTGAAAGATCAAAAATCTGATCCCTCACACTCTTATTAGCAAATTACAAAATTAAGGTTCCAAAGGAGCAGACAGTCAATGACATTCCTTCTTCTGTTGTCTCTAAAGTCCAGAAAAAAATTAACTGTAAGAGCACATTTACATTCATTGATATCAAGTAGCATTCCCACTATCGCGCACAAGATATACGATCTCCTCTTATGCTGAACAGAAACTGGTAAGGTTCAGTAATGAATGCATGCAGGTCTAAAGAGATGATTTCAGCTGGTTGTTATCTAGCTGGGTCAGAGTTTAGATAGGGAGGCACAAAAGTCAAGAGAGACAAGCAGCATAGGTGGCCTGTGGATAAAGAGGTTCATTCTTCTGTGCAATCAATCACCCTTAGGAGCAAAGAGTTTGCTCCATGAGCAGAGAAAACAAATACATATATGACTGAGAGGGTGAACCAGCTTTGAAGAGACACGATTAGATTTGACTGAGTAGTGGCACACCAGTTTTGTCTTAAATATGCAGTTTAGATTACACCACATAAATACACACTCAAGGGACCAAGTATGTGTTAATTTTCCTTAACTTTACACTGGTGCTTTTCCATTTTCAGTTAAAAATCCTATTTACAACTAATTAATATTCAGGCCAAAAAAAAATCCTGTTCTCATAACAGGAAGTTAATTGATCAAAAAGTTATAAATGAAACAGAAAATACACATTGCATTGTTCTATTTGCAGAGAATATTGAGTTGAGTGAAAGAAAAGTAAATTAAACTGATTAACTAACAGCCAAATTTTTAGTGAGGCTTGTGCACAGCATTCCACTTCAACTTCATGAGAATAAAGCACTGAAACAGATTTTAAAAACCTGGCCCTAATACTAACATTTTCAAATCTGATTATTTAAAGGTTGAACTTGTACTGATATCCTAAGTTTGCACTGACAAATGTGTGAACAAGCAAGCCCCTCTATTTTCTGTAAGATTAGAGTCAGAAACATCTATTGCAGAATCACAGCATGGCTGAAGTTAGAAGGGACCTTAGGAGGTCATCTAGTCCAACCCCCCTGCTCACGCAGGGCCACCCATTTCCCCAAGACTATGCCCAGATGGCTTTTGAATAACTCCAAGGATGGAGACTCCACAACCTCTCTGGGCAACATGTACCAGTACTCGGTCATTTTCACAGTGACAAAGTGTTTCCTGATATTCAGATGGCACATCCTGTGTTTCAGTTTGTGCCAATCACCTCTGGTCCTGGCACCAGGGTACCACCAAAAAGAGCCTGGGTCCCCAGGTTCTTTTTTGGCAAAGCTGCTTTCTCACTGGGCAGCTCCCAGCATGTACTGGTGCCTGGGGTTGTTTCAGTCCAGGTATGAGACCTTGCACTTGTCTTTGAAGAACTACGTGAGGTTCCTGTCAGACCATTTCTCTAACAATTTATAAATGAGTATGGGGACTCATCTCACTAAAGAAATCCCAAATTTGCCAACCCTTCCACCTGACAAAAAGTGGGGGGATGATCCTCCAATAAGGAAAGCATTTAGAAAGAGATGATCTGGGAGGTAGCCACAAAGCTAAGAAGCCAGATTTCTACTTGAGTAAAGACTGTGGTCCTGTATTTTAATCAGTAAACAAAATCTCAATCCATCATTGTAAAAACAGGAATCAATATCGTGCCCAAAGAACTGAGAAGGAGGAAAGGAAAATTATTTTGGTTGGTCGTTATTTATGATTTTCATTGTTGTTAGACATCTGAGGCCCCAGTTAAATGCTTGGCCAAGAGTTTAAAATGCAGTATGTGAGATAAATACAATTTCCTTCTCTTACCTTATATCTTTTGTCTGTTTCAATGTTAGGATCTATTAATTCAATTAATTTGACTACCACAATGGAAAGTATCTTATTTGGTATCTCCAGAGTTTAAAAAAAACCAATACTTAACAGTACTTCCAAAGTGGTGGCCTTCAACATATTTTTGCTTCTTAGAATATAAATAGATGAACTTTATAGTCTATCTGGAATATTTTGGCCATTTGTGAGAATATACTTCTAGACTAAAGACTTATAAGGGGAAAAATTTTGCAGAAATACCTTTCATGTTTATATCAGTGACAATATGAATCTTTCCTAGAGCCAAGTCTGAACTGTATAAACCCATCTTTTTCATTAAAACTCGAAAGAAGAATGAGAGTATATGTAATCTGAAAGGGAAGTGGCAGAAAAGTTTCTGTAGATATCTAGAGTTCAAAACTGGGATAAAGGGCTAATTTAATAGTTATTAATATGAAGAAAATTGGAAATGCAATTTTTTACTAACTTCAATTTTAAATAACCAAACAAAAAAACCAATCAAAAATGGAATACTATGTTAAATGTAGGACAAAACTTGCTGGCAACAAATACAGTCCAAGTAAAATCTTGGCAGCATGAATGGACAATTTGATAATTGAGTCACTGCTTTCCAGAGGAGGATCCAATTTCAGACTGACTTAGAGTGTTTGCCAGTTGCACAATGCACATCATCCCCTGAGTGCCAAAAGGGTGTGTTTTATGATAGCCAGGTTCCAAATAAACCAAAGCTCTCTCATGGCCTACCAGGGACAGGAAAATGGTTTTTTGCTTATTTCTGCAAAAACATGTTACCATATGTGACAATACAAAATCAGCTAGAAATAATTGCTTGTGCTTGTATATTGCATGGAAACACAAATAAAAGCAGGCCCAAGCATAATCCTTAGTAGATTTCCCAGTATTAGTGTAGTTCCATCAATGCTTGGTTCTTTGTGATGTCATCTATCTGCACATGGCTACAGCATTCATAGCAGTGGTAGGGCTGAGCAGAACAGAAATATAAAGGCAAATGTTAGCATACACCAAAATCAACCTCCTAATAAATAAATATTTGAAGAAAAGTTGATGCATAAAATCCGTAAAGCTACCCTATTCAGACTCCAAATTGAGAAAGCTTGTAAGAAAACATAAATGCAATACATATAATGAGATTTCTTTCTTAGAGTCAATAGGAGAGTCAAAAATACAAACTTCAGATATTTCACTGATAGTATAAACTGTCACATTATGATTTAAGAACCTGGTTCTACTTCAGTTACACAAAATCCTCTTTCATTTTCTAGGATATAAAATACAAAATGATGTCATAAAGATCTCTTGCAGGAGGGTGCTATCAGCTAGTCATTAAAATGCAGAACATCTGAAGGGTAAACTAAGACCAGGGGTTTTAGCAAAACCAAAAAGTACTGTGAAAAAATCCATGCAGCTATATAGGGAAACATTTAAATCAATATAAAACTATCATAATTTGCTTATTCTGAATATAGTTAATATTTGATTAGGTAGGTGCTTGGAGTTAATGTCCTTCTTAATTAAATCAGACTCCTCCTTCTCTAGCCCAAGATAAAAAAAAAGAAAAGATTGATCATGCTTTTTTTCAAATGCTAATTACTATAAGCAGAGAAAGTCTTAAATCAGAACGCTTTATTCAGTCCTGCTGCTTCATCCATTTGGATCCTATTCACATTTCCTTGGGAGGCCTACTCTTTTGTATCTGTGAAAATAAGCACAGATGTTGGCTCCACCTTCCTCAAAGCAAGTTTTGCCTAATGACCATTTTGAATGGATCCCACTTGCACCTGTTCAGTATTTTAAAGTAAAATAAAACACTTGATTGACTCCAAATATCTTGTCCAGATTTTCTTAACTCGATTATATTGCCGTAAAAGCCAAGAGATGATTTGAGCTGCAGCCACAGTATCAACTGGAGTAGAGACAAGTTCATCATTCCTGGAAGCATTTTTTTGTTGGTGTGGAAAGTCTGACTTGGAAGATACTACAGATTAATCAGAACATTAAATGTCATTACTACTGCACTGAGGTACAACGAGAAGCAAAGATAAACATATGCAATTATTTATTGTCCACTAACAATACAAAAATGCTAATATTAAAATAGTCACATTGATCTCAATATGACATTTCTGCAGAACTGCTCTTTTCTTTATCAACAGAATGCACTAGCTCTATTTGCTACGTCCTTGTGTAACACAAATACTCATACTTTTTTTCCTCTATTATACTTTCTGCCTCTGTCATTTTTCTGTCATTACATTGTAATGTCTGAATTGCAAAATTATTCTCTCACAGAATTTACCAAATCTTGCCATCATTAAATATCCTGACAGTTTCCTAATGTTTTCATCAGTATGGAGAAAATACTTTCATTTACACTTTCATAAATATGAATAAAATTTTATGAAATCCACAGATCTACTTCCGGCTTTGCAATACTAAATCAAAGGGAATTTGGACTAACAATGTATATTTTCAGGTCATTTTTATCACCATTTAAACTTACACGAAACCACTGCTTCACAGCAATGAGACATCATTCTATCAGTGACTCTTTTACTCCAAAAGTAAACAAAACCATAACTTTCCAGAGTTCTGTTGGAAAAGTAATTTCCTATATGAAGTGATGAAAAAAATGACACAAGATGAAATGGAAAAAAAGAATTCAATGTGATGTTTTAAGTATGTATGCTAGTATGTGACACAACAATTTAAAAATAAAACCAGAAAGCCATTCTGCAAACTATTAGCATTTTGTTAAAAAAAATGTGACGCTGAGATATCTTGTTATTACCAGGAGGTATTTTCTTGACTTTTCTTCAAAGCTATTTAGAATCAATGCAAAATTGTGAAATGCAACAATTTTGACTGTATTATACTCTCCAGTGGAAGATGGTTTTGTAAATTGATGGTGAAGCAACAAATTACTTTAGGTTCAATATATCTAATTAGAAGACCTTGATTGCGGTTGCTTAAAATATCATGATCACATTTTTTCCCTACAACATCTCAAATAATGGAATCTTATATCCTTTTCTTGATTTTGTAAATACTATTTTCTCCTAACAGAATCCTGTAATGTGAATTTTCTGTTGCATAATTCTGCATGTATATATGAATTCTATATCTGCATGTATATATGTATGTTTCCTATGTACATTGCAAGGAAAAAAAATTATTAGATATCATATCAGAGGATGGTTATTAATAGATAATAAAGTATAGACTACTAATAGATTCACAACTTAATTTGCTGATTTTTTTTTTTCTCATGAGAATTGAGCAAGGCAGAATTCTTGCAGAATTCTTAACTATTGGCATAATTAAAAATTATATCCTAATGCAAATATACAAGGAGAATAATGAAGTCCTTACAGAAAACCTACATAGTAGTATTTCCTGACTTGGTGCATTCTTGGTTTTTTTAGCATCTTCCCTAAAGTAAAATAAATGCCAACTGGTGTACACT